>PVIR01001803.1:0-46175 GCA_004026965.1 Petromus typicus
AAAAACAACTGCGGTAAAACATGCATTGACATTCATTTCTCTACAAATATCCTCTTTTGCTGAAAACATATACATATCTCCCCCATCACTCTTGCCACCTTCTGAGGCCATTCTGGAAGATGTCTTATATGAATTTCTGTACCAGATATGATTAAAGAAATATATGATGAATGCTATTGCCAAGTGCCACCTAAGAAAGGCAGGCTCATAAAAACATTATTGTATGTCTTTGATCTACTTTATTCCCTGTGTCTGGTACCTTGTGGTTTCCAGCTTTTACTCAAAGAGATCATGAAAGGTAAATATTTTGAATCAACTTAGGAGCCTGAAACAGTCCTGAAAAGTCAACTGTAGACAGCCATGAAAGAAGAAATATCTGCTTCAGAAAATTGCAAAGTTACTCAGGTATGTGTGTTTGAGGTAAATGGGCATATTCTGAGGGTGTTTCACAGCAATGCGTCTTTCAATGGAATGCATTTCTTTCCATTTAGACACACTGTATTTTCAATTGCACTCTAATGTACTCATAGAAAACAGAGAAAAAGAGTGGCTTTGAATCTTGATAATCTAGATCCAGTAAATATCAAAATCTGGTCAGGCCATAATATGCTGACATGGAGAGGTTCTCTCGCGACTCTGAGTTTAACGTCTTGGCAGAGACACTTATTCTTGTCCCTAATATATTTCTGAGATAGTTTCTTAAAGTTCAGGCACTTTACCAGCCTACAACAAACATTGTAAAAAATGCCAGATTGCATTAGCTAAGTACTACCAACAGTTCAGAATATGAGCATATTAGAATGCATTTATTATTACAAAATTGGAGAATCTGCCATCTGACTTTGTTTCTGAAGAAAGCCAAGAGAACAAGCCCTTACTGATACCAAGAATACACAGATAGAGAAGTCTAGTAACCCTGGAAGGATTGGTGATGGCTGTCTTCTGCAACCTGCAAGGAACTAAGATATTTGGCATTCAAGTGAATCATGTCAAGATCGGCAGAGCCCAGCCAGAAGTTGGAGGCATGTGATTACAAACACAGGTAGCAAGACTAGAGAGGGAACCAGAGCACCTTAACCGAGGGAGATCTATCCCCTCCTACTGATAGACCGTGATACTTTTTTTTTTAACTGAAATCTTTATTGGTACATTACGTATACAAATCATGATTGCACTCAACAATGAGAATTTGTACCAGTATATGACACAACTTAATTCTCATTTTTTCCCATAGCCCTACCCACTCTACCACCCCTACCCCCTATATACATAAACTTTGTTTCCTTTCTTTTTTGTTATCATCTCATTATTTTTCCCCTGTCACCCCATTTCGCTTTGAGTATTTTCTATTTCAAAATATATAACATACATTCTAGAACTCATTTACATCTTTATTTTCTCATACCAGAGAAAAGATGTGATATTTACCTATCTGTGACCTATTTATTTCACTTATGAGGATATCCTTAAGGTATGTCCATTTAAGTAGAAATGATTCAAACTTATCATTTTTTATGGGAGAGTAATACTCCATTCTGTAGAAGGAACACAGCTTTTTTTATCCTCTCTCCAGCTGATGGTCATTTGGGTTGTTTCCAAGATTTAGCAATAACGAATTGAGCTGCTATAAACATAGGTGCACATATGTCACTGTGATATGAGTGCTTTAATTCTTTTGTGTATATACCTAGCAGAGTAATGGCTGGGTCAAATGGGACCTCCAATCCTAGCTTTCTGAGGAATCTCCAAACTGATCGCCACAGGGGTTGTACGAGTCTACAGTCCCACCAACAGTGCAGAAGGGTTCCTTCTTCTCCATAGCCTCACCAAAATTTGTTGCTGGCTAATTCTGAAATGGCAAGATTCTTTGTGGAATGAGATGAAATTTTAGTGTTATCTTCATCTGCATCTCTCGAATGACTAATGATGTTGAGCATTTCTTCATATGCTTCTTAGCTGCTCTTACTTCTTCCTCTGAAAAGTATCTGTTCATTTCAGATGCCCATTTTTGAATTGGGTCTTCAAATTTGGGTGGGCTGATTTTTTTAAGCTCTTTATATATTCTAGATAGTAACCCTTTGCCTTTAGATTAAAGCTAGACCTAGCTCTTTCACCATGTAAAGACTAAAGCTAGGCCTAGCTCATTCACCGTGTACCAAGCTAAAATCAAAGTGGATAAGAGACCTAAATATTAAAACAGACACTCTAAACCTGCTGCAAAACAGGTTAGGTAAAACTCTTGAAGACACTGGCTTAGGGAAAGACTTCTTGAACAAAACCTCTATAGCACAGGAATTGGCAGAAAAATAATCAAATGGGACCTCATTCTTTTAAAAGGCACAGGAAAGGAAACCACCAACAGAGCAAAAAGGCAATCAACAATGTGGGAAAAAATCCAGACCGTGATACTCTTAGGACAAACAATTATTTGTCTTTCTTAAGAAATCTACTTATTACATAGGAAATCAGGTCACACATTGAAAAATTAAAACCTTTATCTAATTTCCAAATCTAACATATTCAGACATAATGTCCTTTAATTTTTCTTTCAAGAAGGACTGTACAATATCATCACAACTTTGTAACATCTCTTCTGCCCCAATTGGTCCTGCAAATGGACTTTTAGCTATCTCCAAGAATAACTATGAACCAGTGGTTTGGAGGACTCTTGGATATAATGTTTTATCTGATACTGGTTTAGGGAATCCTACAGACTATCATGTTGTCCAGTCAGAGAAAGCCAAAGGATAAATGAAACCTTAGGCCAAAATGTGTCATCATGGATCACAAGCTATTTTGTCATCTTTTCTTCAGTCTCCCGATATACTCTGGAATGGATATGATTCTACTAAATATGACTGTACTAAATGATTCTACTAAATCTATATGATATGATTCTACTAAATGATTCTACTAAATCTTGACCTGGAGGGTAAAGACTGGTAAACAAAACTTCAAACCAACTACAAGTTCTTAATATGCTCTGTCTTCTATAGTCAATCTATTACAATATGCTGTTTCAACTGAAATTCAAAAGGCTTGTCTCATAGAAACACATAATTAGAAAAAGCAGAAATATTTTAATGACTTTTAGATAACTGTATTATTGTTTGACACTATACCAACATTTGACAAGTACTGTTGTAAGCATTAATTTCAATATAAAATCAGAAACTTCATCCAGGAGCTTTTGAAATTACTTTAAAATCCATATCTTTGAGAATGTACACTGACTGGATCTTTGTACCCATGCTTGATTCTATAACATCTTCCACATGTTAACACATTTCTAAAATATTGAAGAATCACATTTATTAATATCACCACCAGTCTTTTCAGAAAGATTTTCACATATTGAGAAACTGCTGGGCTGATAATGGCAGTGAAACATTTTTCAGAATTCTAATTGTTGCTTAACTGCTTGAATTTTGCCTTTCCAAGAAATTCTGGTATTTTTCCTTAAGATGACAAACTTACTTCATTCAGCTTCAAGAAAACACCTGCCAAATATCTGGAGTAGGATAATCAGTTAGACTCTCAGCTGTTCATTGCCATAAAAATACTATTCCATGGGGGAAGGTAAGCACAGAATTTCCTAGAGAAGTCTTTCTTGACACAACACTTGAGTAGGTAGGTGCCCGGCACCCTCCTGCAATCTTCCTGTCTCATAGTGGGGAAGACTCAAAATGGCCACGAACTAGAAATGCAGCAGCTTATAAAAAATAGCTACTTTTTCAAGAAAGAATGACAAGGGCCGGGGATTTAGCTCAGTGGTTCCGGCGCCTGTCTTGCAAGTGCAAGAACCCGGGTTCGATCCCCGGAAACCACATACCATACTGGGTGTGGTGACTCACACCCAGCAGCAACCAGTACCACATACCACAGTGCCGGGCGTGGTGGCTCACACCTGTAATCCCAGCACTTGGAAGGCAGAGGCAGGAGGATTGCTGTGATGTGAATTTGAGGCTGAGCTCAGGGTCAGCCTGAACCACAAAAAGCAAGACCCTGTCTCAAAAAAAAACCTTAAAAAAAAAAAAGAATGATAAGTTAGATACTGTTTCAACTGAGGGAAGACATTTAAACTTTTTTTCTCCTATGTCCATAGCAGGAGAGAACATACTGATTCTGGGTTCAAGTTGAATTGTCCAAAGCTACCAGCAGCTCTTCCCACCTTGACTGTGCATCAACAGAATGAAAGGCCAAACGATGCCTTCACTAGTCTGGACCTTAAAGACCACTGAAAAGGATCACAGGGAGCCTATGGGATGTACAAGCAGCACTCTGCAAACCACTGACTCACAGCCAGTGAGAGGTGAAGGACAAGGGAAAAATATTCACTGAGAGCCAAATGATGGTTCCTGTGATGGTCCTGCAGTGCTGATCACACGTGCAGTGAAACGTCTTGAGAATCCCCAGTACACAAGCAAAGGAGATTCAGTTCCCAGGTTCTACTGTTACCTAGATGAGTTAGCTTTGTGTAACTATCACAAAATATCTGAGGCACTTAACGTACAAAGAGAAAAGTTTTATTTAGTTCAAGTGCACAACACTCACATTGTTCCAGCAAGGACTCATGACAAAGGGGAGACAGCAAGGAAGCATGTAAGAGTGAATCAGCACATCTCAAACCAGGAAGCAGAAAGCAAACAGGAAGGGCCAGGCCTGTTCTTTCTGAACCAGTCCTCTGGAGAGACTCAAGTGATGGCACATGAGGCATTCTATCAACCTAAGGATCAGAGACTCTCCTGCCAGGTCTGACATCCCACCATCTCCCAATACCAGAACGCCACCTTGTAGCCCCAGCCTTGGTCACAATGGAGCTATAGCAGATCTTAACTGCATCCCAGCCCCCAGTGGATGCAGCCCTGGGTCCTGTTTGACAAGGTGAGCAGAAGAGACAGTGAATGGAAGCCAGTCAAACCTCCTCCCTCCAGGTATCCTTGACCTCAGGTAATCAGAAGCCCTACAAAATTCACAGGAACTTTCCCCCAAATCTTTCCTCATGCCCCTCAGGCCAAAGAACCACAGTTTAAAATGTGCAGACATTGAAGAACAGCCAAAATGTTGCAAAGTTCCCAAAGGTTCATATGCAAAATAAAATCCAAAGTGAGTTTTCTAATGTTTTGTTTTGTTTTGTTTTGTTTTGTTTCCCCAACAGGCTTATAATTTCTTGGCAAGGAAATGCATCATTTCACTTTCTAAAATGCCGCTACAGTCCTCAGCACAGCACTGGCCCTGTAATAGGCCTTAGATAAATACCTGAATCACTGATTTATTGATATAATAAGAAGCTGAGTTAATGCACACATGGAGTGATGGAGGGGAGCGGCTGAGCAAAAGTGCCATGGGCAGAGAGGTTTCATGCCAACTCCTGTGTAACTAAGATCTTCACTTACAAGATTCTCTTAGTCCCTTTCTTCAATGCTTTGTGTTTGTTTGTCTGCAGATCAAACATTATTTTTGTCCAGAAATCTCCATGCTCACAGGCTCTCCATGCAGCTCGCTCTGCTCCACACACAGAGCTCTGCTCGCTCACAGTCTCAATTCTGAGCTGTCACCAGCTGAGGTCTCAGAGACCCACAGGGGGAAGAGGGCTCCTGACCCAGCTCCCCAGCTCATGCCCAGAAGAAAAAGCCAGGGGGATCTAAAGTGCTTGCAGGGATGGTGGAGAAGCAACGACGAGGAGAGGCTCATCTCCTCAAGTTCTCCAGCCAGGGCTCCACTCTGATTCCTGAGCACCAGTGCTCAGTCCGCACAGCATTGCAGACTGGCGACCAAAGGACACCAGGGAGTGTGGCTGAGCCTCTTGCTCCTCCAGACCACTACCTGTCATGGGTGACAGCGACAAGAGGAGCCAGAAGAACACTGACTGAAGCATCTGTACAGAGCATCCAGACAGGGAGAAAGCACCAGCACCTCCTTGCAGGCAGTCATCAATATTCCCACACATGTGCAACGTATACTATATATACTAACTAGCAGTATACAGTATACATATTAAACATATATACTATGTGTATCTTCTAGTTTGCCTGCTTTTATTTTCCAGAAATAAAAGTCCTATTGGAGGACTTCCTCACTGACAGAACATGCTCTCTGGCATGTGGGTTTAGAGGAAGAAGTCTTACCAGCCTTCTGAAATTCCCTGTCCTCGAACTCTTCCTAGGTGAATGAGCTTTTCAACAGACACAAATATTCTACTTTAAAAACTGTATATTGTAAAATACAGACTCAAGCATGGATTTTTTTTTAACTCCTTCCCAACAAAGGGAACAATGCGGCTGTAACAAGTGCCTCATCTCGGGGAGGTCTGGGCTGAAGAGGAGCCCGGTCCACAGTGCAGTGTGCCCAGAGTGGGAACTCACAAGCCCCAAGAGCTCTGAGGGAAGAGACGATCGTGGTTGCTGACTCCAGTACTGGGTCTCTCCAGTGTGTCCAGCTAACTCTGGGGAAAATACCTCCTCTATACAACGAACATGACTACGAAGTCCAGCCTTATTTAAATATTTTTTTGGAAGTGTCTTTGCCTTCTACCAAGTACACATTACCCCAAACTGTCCCAATACTGGGATCATACTGTTTTTCCTACTCACTGTTTTCAAAGAAAAAAAAAATGACTAACAGTATTAACACTATTGACTAAAATATGGGGAGAGAGACACAGAGAGAGAGAGAAAGAGAGAGAGAGAGAGAATTAGGAAGGAAGAGGTAACACTATTTTGACACTTTTTTAAACTATTTTTTTTATTATTAGCACTTTTAAAAATTTTTCTATAAACTAAATATTTAGATTTTGGTCATTTCTCTCAAACAAGTTCTGTAAATGAATGGAAAATTCCTAATTCTCTAGGACTGCCACCAGGAAATGCATCCTTTATTTATTTATTTTTCATATCATTTCAATTGTATTTCCATTTATTTACTTGTATTGAGAAATTAAGACGTTTCCTCTTTCTCTCTCATCAATTTTTTTTCCTATTAGTTCTATCAGCTGTCTTTATAAATGGCTATTAAAGAACAGAAGTCTTAAAGGAAAAAAAAAATACAGAAATAGAAAGCAAGGATATGAAGCTGCCACACAGTCTCAGCCTTTCCCTCTCTGGTTGTCTCAGTTTGTGGACCTCACAGACCTCAGGAACTTCATCAAAAGTGTTGGCCCAACTCAAGATAATAGTGTTACCTCTTCCTTCCTAATTCTCTCTCTCTCTCTCTTTCTCTCTCTCTCTGTGTCTCTCTCCCCATATTTTAGTCAGCCCAGAATTTTCTATCAGTCTGTTTCTTTTAGTCTCTATCTTTGATCCTCAAATACCCAGCACATTTAATTGAAGATTATTAACCCAACGTGTCAGAATTGATTTGTTCTGTCCTAACAATAGCTGTGGAGTTCAAAGAATAACTTCAAGAATGTGTAATAGGAAAAGAGTATAAGTAAACCCAAATATTCCCTAGGTATATTCTTTATGTTCTCTTGAACTTTTATTTTAATTTAATTGGATGTATAATGTACAGAAACAGAATGGAATACACATTTGTTTAAAATCAGAAATTGATAACCACCAAAATATAAAAATCAGCCAACACTGATGAAAAATTTTATCTTCCCAGCAAAATTCCAGATGTGCCCTCTGTTCTCTGTGGATCTGCCTGGATCCATCACCCTGTCTACCCAGCATGTGCCAGGGCACTATGACACCTCTGCTGTGGCATTATTAGTTCTATGACTCCTAAACAAATGAACAAATAATCTTTCATTCATATACTATGGTATTTTTAAAAGGTTGGCCATTTTGTAAATCTTTATAAAACTCAATCCAATTTGAAAAGTAACTATGATGATAAGTCAAAATGATTTATTTCCTGCTATAGTTTAAAACTCCTCGCAATTTTTTCCTTGAAGTTTGGTTTACTGTTATAATGTGAGCTCTTATTTCTTCCTTGTTATCAATTCCATAACAATAAAAACTTCCTCTTCATTGATTCTTACCAATTTGCTTGAAATTTTCTACTCATTTTACATTAATGTTCTTAGGATTTGCTTATAGCTTTTAAATTTCACCTTAATGGAAAATTCTAAGTTTAGCTTTAATGCTCACTTGTTAGAGCTCAACTCTGCTGTTTTTGTGATAATATAAGTAAACAATATATTTTCATTTAATTTTCATTAACATTTTATGTTCTTCCAAATTTTTAGCAATTTTAGAATCTTCTCAAATTCTTTCTAATACCTTTTTATTATGAATGCTAATAACTTTGAGTACTTGTATGGAAATTGTATAATGGGCCATTACCCCCAAAAGAGGAAAAGTAAAGGTTTTATCTCTAGTGTTCTTATATTTATTTCTCTGACTTTTCCAAACAGACCTCAGAGACTTTGTGCCTAACAATGATGAACGTGAAACAACACACGCAGGCTCACCTACAGGCTTACACATACAGCATATGATTCTTTCCAGTTAGGCTTCCTTCTTAAAACCTTGCATGGCCTAAACCTGAGGCAGAATATGCACACTTTTAGTTATATCTATTACATATGATGGCGTATCATGAGCCTGGAGAGTCTGGCAAATCAAAACGAAGGCGAATCCTGCAGATCATTAACCCCAGTCAAGAAGCCCAAGAACCAGACAATGCTCAACCATCTGAGTTTCTTACTGCCCCAGAAAACTCATTGAACTTGACCACTCAATAAATTCAGAGGCTCGTGCTAATTCCTTTTTTCACAGGATTCATCCAGCAATCCTTCCAATACTGAAATCCATTTACTTATTTCTCTCATCACAAAAATGTAGACAAACTTCCAATAACAACTTTATGCAAATTCTTCTGAGGGCAGGTTTCTTCCAACTTTGGTCACAAACAGTATTTATGAACCCCAGACCACAGAAAATGTAGGAGAATCTAAAGAGAAAGAATAAACATATTAGTCTAGACAATGACTGAGGCATGTTGGGGCTCTTGAGAATTAATGAAATGGATGCACATGTACACATATAAACACATATAACACATGAGATACGGTGTATTAGGGAGCTGCTACACAGTCATAGAGCCTAAGGAGTCGCACCATGCACTGGCTGCAAAGTGGAGAACGAGTAACATTTGTAGCCCAGCTCAGTCCACATCCAACAGACTCAGAGCATGGGAGCTTCGTGTTTAACTCTCACATATCAGAGGCTGAAGAGTTCAGGACTCTAATGTTGAAGAGGAGAGGAGAAGGGCATCCTGCTCCAAAGGAGGGGTGAAGAGGGAGAAGGAGAAAATACTACCTTCTGCCATGTTTTTCTATCTGATCCCCTACAAGAGATAGGATTCTGCCTGCCCACAATGACAACAGGTCTTCTCCACTCAGCCCACCAGCTCATGTGCCAGCCCCTTTTCAAGCACATGCAAAAAGCCACCCAGAAAGATACCTGACTACCATCTAGACACCCCCAAAACCCATCAAGGTGACACTCAAAATTAACCATCACAATAAAAGAGAAGTTTCCCCAAGAGAGAGCTGGATATGCTTCTGGGGCACACAGAATCCCTGAAAGGCAATTGAAATGATCCATCAGAGTCTAGGTCATAGTGAAACTGCTCCTGTGTTTCTGTATTTCTTATCCCTCCCTTGCACTCTAGGATACATGCACCTCTATGTATCTTGTTGAGGCAAGACCACGATGACCAACGACATCAACCTTCATGTACTTGTTGGTCCCCTGTGCACCCTCTTTGATGATGTGCCTATTCAGGTCATTTGGCATTCCTATTTTGGGATTCTGTCTTAGTATTGAGTTATATTGGTGCCCTGAAATACATTTTTTTAATTGAAATCTTTATTGGTACATTATATATATATACATCATGATTGCATTCAACAATGAGAATTTATACCAGTATATGACACAACTTAATTCTCATTTTTCCCCATAACCCTGCCCGCCCTCCCACCCCCACCCCCATATATATAAACTTTGTTTCCTTCCATTTTGTTATAATCTCATTATTTTCCCCCCTTCACTCCATTACGTTTTGAGTGTTTTCTATTTCACAATATATAACGTACATTCTAGAACTCATTTATAGCTTTGTTTTCTCATACCAGAGAAAAGATACGATATTTACACATCTGTGACCTATTTATTTCACTTATGAGGATGTCCTCAAGGTACGTCCATTTAAGTATAAATGATTCAAACTTATCACTTTTATGGCAGAGTAATACTCCATTCTGTAGAAGAACCACAGCTTCTTTATCCATTCTCCAGTTGATGGACATTTGGGTTGTTTCCAAGATTTAGCAATCACAAACTGAGCTGCTATAAACATAGGTGCACATGTGTCACTGTGATATGACTCTTTTAGATTTTTGTGTGTATATACCTAGCAGAGTGATGGCTGGGTCAAATGGGGCCTCCAATCCTAGCTTTTTGAGGAATTTCCAAACTGTTCTCCACAGCGTTTGTATGAGTCTACATTCCCACCAACAGTGGAGAAGGGTTCCTTCTTCTCCACATCCTCGCCAACATTTGCTGTTGGCTGAATCTGAAATGGCAGCCATTCTATGTGGAGTGAGGTGAAATCTCAGTGTTGTTTTCATCTGCATCTCTCAAATGACTAATGATGTTGAGCATTTCTTCATATGCTTCTTAGCTGCTCTTACTTCTTCCTCTGAAAAAATATCTGTTCATTTCAGATGCCCATTTTTGAATTGGGTCATCAAATTTGGATGGGCTGATTTTTTTGAGCTCTTTATATATTCTAGATAGTAGCCCTTTGTCTGAGAGGTGGTTGGTAAAGATTCTTTCCCATATTGTTGGTTATCTTTTCACTTTGCTGGTGGTTTCTTTTGCTGTGCAGAAACCTCTCAATAGGATGAGATCCCATTTATCAATTTCTTCTACCAGTTCTTGTGCAATGGGGGATTTGTTTATGAAATCTTTCCCAAAACCAATGTCTTCAAGAGTTTTACCTAACCTGTTTTGTAGCAGTTTTAGTGTATCTGTTTTAATATTTAGGTCCCCTAATCCATTTTGATTTTATTTTAGTACATGGTGAAAGAGCTAGATCTAGCTTTAGTCTTTGGTAGCCAAACACCCTCAGTGGAGGAAGGATAGCCTCTTTAACAAATGGTGCTGGAAAAACTGGAATACATTCTTACTACAAGTGATTATTGAAACATATACCTTGAAACTATATTTTCCAATCGGTGGTGGTGGCAGTAAAGTTTCTTCTTTTTCATCCCCCTTTCCTCTCCTCCTTCTTCTCCTCAAAAATCCAGAGTAGTTTTGTATTTAAGCCAGAATTACACAGAAAGTCAATGTGCCTCTAATCCTACCACTATTTCCACCTAGTAGCACCTAGTAACCTCTTCAGAAAGTCCACTGGTCACTTAGGAAATATCCCACTAACCAGGAGCCAATGGAGCAGGGCAGGAACCTGGACTCACTGTGTTCCTTTTGAAGAAGAAATTCCCTCAATTACCCTCTGAAAAAATGACCAGGCCCAAGTATGAATAAAAATGCTTGTTTAAAAAAAACAGCTTGTAATGTAATGAATAAGCTTTAATTTCTTTTTAAAAACTTCAATATGATAAAATACATCTCCATGTTTAAACAAATATAAGCTTTGATAGAATGATTTTGCAAAAATGTCACTAGGCCAGATCTTTGGTAGTTTTAAGCACAGATTGGGAAGTTTTAAGCACAGAATCTTGTTGAATTAATAGGACTAGCAATACAAGATCGTGACAATGGTGCCAGTTAATCTTATTGACACCGGGGCAGCACCCTCCATTTACGAAGAGGAGGATGTTGTGTACTCTGATCCCGGCCTGTTCATCTGCTTGATGCCTGGCAGTAACTGGCTGAGCTTGGAAGAGCTGTAGAGTGTCTTAAAATGGATTTGCTGGACTCTTCTAAACAACATCTGACTTTTTCCCTAAGAACACAATTTATTAATATGTTTCCTAATGATCTAAAAGAACTGCTGCTTGTAACTAATTTATTTTTAAGACAGTAACGAAATCAGCGAAAAGAATCAAATTTCCTAAATAATTAACTTGAAAGGAAATTGCAACCTATTTACCAACAAAATGCTACATTAGAAAGAGAGATAATTTGATGACACATGGGTCCATCTCTCCTCAACTAAAACAAATCTGTGTTCTTTCTGTTCTGTAGATACAAGTTATTTATTGACAGGGTTCTTACAATGTCCTCTTGTTTTATAAAATTTTCTTTTAAGTGCTTAGAAAAGAAAACCTGGCGAAGATTTTGTAACCCTTGTTGGCCAGTCATTTTAAATGGATATCGTGAGCATGGTGCTCTCGACACTGGTGAAACAGAAACTTTATCCCAACTTGTCAAAGAGCAACTTAGAATTCTTCCCAAAATCTGCAGACTCATTCATTGGGTATAAAAACCATGTAAAATGTATTCATGATGACTTTGCAAATGATCTTGCAATTCTCCTTTTGGAGTATAAGATTTTTAAACTTTAATTACTTGTGGTGTGACTCATAGTGAAATATTTCCATTATGTTGTTTAAAAAAAGAGAAATCTCCAGGTTCACATCTTCTTTACCCTACTATGTCTTCTCCAGAAATAGTATATTTATTTCTATTAAAATAGAAATTTTAGACAACTATGGTGAAAACACATCTGTAATCCCCATTCATGAGGCAGAAGGGCCTCAACTTCTAGTCTAGGTTTGATGACTTACAACATGGTGAAATCCTATCTCAAAATAAAAGGAATTCCAATAGGATAGGGGCCATAGTTCAATATGAAAGCTCTAAGTTCAATGCCCTGAGAACTCTTCCTCCAACACAAGATATTTAAGTAAATTATTTTTATATTATTAAAATACATATGCTTTGTAATTCTTGATTATTCAATCATAGTTTTCAACTTTGCCAACAGAATACCCAGACTAGGGATGAAAATAAAGCTTCATTTCTTCCTCTACCCTTTCCAGTTGTCTCACTGTCATTTGCATCTCTTCCCTCTACAGTTATTATCATAGATTAATGTTCACTCTGTTAAATTTAAAGGACTATATTAACCCTATCTGCAAGTGAACTGCAATACACTATGATTGTCTTGTTTATTATGTCACCCTTTGTTTTTCCTGGCATAAATAGTTGCATAAGCACTTTTTCATGCAACCATCAATGATTCAACACCAGACTTTCTGCTAATCTTGTATTGTCTTCAGAAAATACAGATGCACTAGGTACAGATGCATCAATCTCATCTTGAAAAAGACCCCCTGGAGCCATCAGAAGATTTTCCATGTGGACTGACGGCTTGCTGTTCTTTTCTCTGTCTGGAGAGTCCCTTTTCTCTCCTCTGATTTGGTTTTCCTAGTGTCTAACTCAAGCCGTGCCAGGTCTGGTGTAACATCTTTATTTCCATGGAAGATTTATCCAGTGTCTCTTTAAGATCAGATGTTTCAAGAGTAATTATTCTGAGAACTTAAATATCAGAAATTATCTTACTTCCTTCACACTTGACTGATAACTAGCCCAAGTATGAAAGTGTAGATTAGAAACTATATTCCTTTAAAGACGTGTCTACTGGTTTTTAGTGTCATGGATGACCCATCATTCCAGATCTTTTGCCTTTTATTTTTAATTATTCTAGGGCAATACTGCCCGAAAGAAATATGACATAGCCCACAAATATTAGCAGTGTGTGCAATTTTGAATTTTAGTAGCTGCTTTTAAAGTAATGAAAGGAATAAAATGTAAGTATCTTCTTTAAATGGTGTATCAAGAATATTATCATTGAAAGAAATGATCAATATAAGCACTTTAATAATAAAAGTACACCTTCAAAATACAACATGTCTATAGCAGCCCAATTTGTGATTGCTACATCTTGGAAACAATCCAAGTGTCCATCAACTGGAGACTGAATAAAAAAGCTGTGGTTCTTCTACAGAATGGAGTATTACTCTGCCATAAAAAATAGTAAGTTTGAATCATTTCTACTTAAATGGACATACCTTGAGAATATCCTCATAAGTGAAATAAATAGGGCACAGATAGGTACATATCGCATCTTTTCTCTGGTATGAGAAGATAAAGATGTAAATGAGTCCTAGCATTGTATGTTATATATTGTGAAACAGAAAATGCTCAATGTAAATAGGGTGAAGGGGGAAAATGTTGAGATTGTAACAAAAAAGTAAGGAAACAAATTTTATATATATTGGGGGGGTGGTAGGGTGGGTAGGGTTATGGGAAAAAATGAGAATTAAGTTGTGTCTTATACTGGTACAAATCCCCATTATGGAGTGCAATATTGATGTGTATATTTAATGTACCAATAAAGATAATAATAATAAAAATATTTTAAAAAATACAACATGTCTATATGATGTCTGTTTGGATGTGCTGCGTGTCACATCCTCAACTGCCACACTGCCTGAGTGACTGTGTGATTGGATAGAGTGATCCGTGGGGGACAGAGGATATCTCTCATCTGCCAGTGTTCTCAAATGTCTAATAACCTGCTTTGGTAAGTGGCTAGTTTTGCCTAGCTCTAGAGGACTCATTGACTTGAAAACTCAACTATATCAGTTTTAAGAAATACCTTTAAATTACTACTATGGACAGTCACCTCTCCCAACACTATTCTTTCAAGAATTCCTATTACTCAACAAATGTTGGTACTCAATGTATTTCTTTCTCTTTTTCATTAATTGTTCTTAATACTACTTTCTACGTATTTTATTTTCTTTTATTTTCCAATATTTTCTGCTAAACCTTCATTGTGCTAAGATTGTTTTTAAATTTTAAATTCTCTTGATTCCTATGTTTGCCTTTACTAACATCTGCGGTTGTTTCACAATTATATCATCAAACACTCTGAGGCTGTTTGTGTTTATTTTTAAAAATCTTCTTTCTGGGTGGTCTCTTCCTTCCATGTTTCCCCATCTTCATTCAGATACCCTCCGTATTTACAAAAACCCTCGTCACAACTCCTTGGTAAACTCACTACGTTCTTCTTATGTACGATAGGAAGTAAAGAGTTGATCCAGTAAGTAGGTGAGTGAAGCCTCTGGATGATTAACTTCACTGTCAAATGAGCAGCCTGGGCCATTTCACCCTAGACCCAGTGATGGTACTACTTTCAGAATTTCTTTCTGGGGTTGGTAAGTCTCCAAAGATGTTTTCATTTTTCCATTCTCGCTACTAAATTCCAGGAGTATGGTAAGGAAGCAGAATTGGACAATTGGCCTCATACAGGCCAGGCTTTCTCATATAAACTTGTCACTAAGATTTCTCCATTCTCATCTGTAACTGGAGTCCCACATTTCAAAAACTTTCTATTTCACCCACTGACGATAATAAACCTCTGCATTCTGCTCATTCAGGGGAAGATGCTGTTCAGGTACAGGAAACCCTTGCCATGCTGTATTTTATGATGATGCCATACAAGCACACAACTTAAGAAATGTATAAAAGAACTCTATGAAAAAGTTATTAGCTCTACTTTAATATTAATGAGCTGATACTAACCCTTAAGAAATTTTCAGGCTCACCTCTATGTCACACTTTGGAATTTGGAAAATGAATTCAGGTCAAAGAGTTTCATTTTTTTTTTCTTCTTTCAAATTGAATATGTCTTCGTTATCTTTTGTGAAATTATTGGTAGAAACAACTTAACCACAATTTGTTAAGCCCTCAGAAAGCAGCCATTCTCTTTAACCTCGTCGCTGAACATCAATTATCTGCGACAAAGTGGATTTGGGTGAATTGGCACCAAGCGGTACATCTTGGCATAACTACTAACACCTATAAATTAGGGGTTTTCTTGTTTTTGTTTTTATTTTAGTTTACTGGGACATCTCATGCAGATTTATGATCACACTGAGTATTTGTACCTGTACATGATACATCTTGATTCTTCTTTTTTCCCATACCTACCCCTGCTACTTACTGGACTCTTCTAATATATTAGTAATTTCTAGAAAAATGTCCTTTGCCTCATTAGATTAAGAGATTATGCCAGGAACCAAACTCTAGACCAATTCAAAACCATTATTTGGATAAATAATCCTCTGGTCAGCAACTCCTAGGATAGAACTATTGATGCATCTCGAGGGCATTACACACACCTACAGAGCATTACACCGAATGGGGAAAACATCACTCACTTAAGACCACATGCAGTCTATGTGTCTCAGTTGCCAACACCCACTATATACATGAGCAGAAATTCATGTGGGCTCATGGCCTTAGAGGGTTCAGGTTCATAGCTGGATGGATCCAAAGCAGGGATGGCAAGGCAGAAGAGCCTGGAGGAAGAAAGCTCCACACACTGTGGTGGCCAGGAAGCAGAGAGAGAAGTGGGGACCCCGGAAGTGGGAACCATCCGCCCTTCCAGATGATGCCCAGTTCTCCCAGCCACACCCCTCTTCCCAGGAGCAGCTCTGCTATAAATCCTGTACAATTCCTGCAGTTTCTAAGTCTCTCCTATAAAAACATAAGGACTAGGGGTGGGGTGGGAGGCTGAGTGTAAACCATGATGATACGGTTAAAATGGAATCACAGATATGGAGAATAATGATAGTGTCAGAGGTCAGGGATAATGAGAGGAAGCTAGATAGGTCCATAAAAGTACAACAAGAGGGGATTATTTGGTTTGAGATAATTTTATATCTTTATTACAGAGGTAGTTACACAAATCCAGACTAATGTGATACAGAACTATTTGCACATTTTGTCCCTATCTCAATTTCCTGATTCTAATACTGTACTATAATTACATAAAATGGAACTATTAGTGGAGAATGGGTGAAAGCACCCAGAACCACTCTGTAGTAACTTCGTTACTTTCTGAGAATTTGTATTTTAAAATTTTACAGAATTTCAAAACCAATTAATTTTAGTAAGTAAAGCTTTAATGTTTGGAATTTAGACATCAACAAACCATTTGAAAGGTAGTATTAATTGTGACCAAATTAGGTCTCATGTGTCCACAAAGGAAGAAAAGTACTAAAGATTCCAGGTAGGAATACAAAATTTTCATCTCTATATTTCCTTATGACCAGACTGTGCCTAATTCATACACTTTGAGAATCTATGTGCTATAATCTCTGTCTTGCACTTGGAATTCAGTTTGAGGAGATGTAATTTCTAAATATGTGCCTCTCTTTAGTCCTTTCTTTCCTGCTGAAATGACATGGTTTTTTTATACTATTAAACTTGATACCTGTATCAAATAATACAGCCTCTTAAAGCTGCTTTTTTCTTTATTATTTGTCATATAGTTTTATTATTCCTTGAAAGATTGTTTTGTTTCACTTTTGTTTTGCGTGAGATACTGCTAAAACAGGAGCAGCATTTGTTCAGAATAACAACACTTTAAAAGAAGTTTGAAGCTTTATTCCATTAAAAAAAAAACCTAATTCTGAGGATTTAATGATGAAACCATCAATCATTGCAATGTTGTTGTTTGAACCTTCACTGTGAGAAAACAAGGTAAGATCTTCCTGCAAATCAAATTTTAATGAATACCAACTTGATATTTATTAGCTTTACTGTATTCTACTAGCTTTCAATTTTAAACTTGAACTTGATCAATCACATATTTAATTAATAACTAAGAGCATTCCCCAAGCAAAAACCCAAATACATTCTACTTAATGGAAGATTTTAAAATGTAAAGCTTATTTTTCATTGCAACACATTACTTATACTTAATTCAAAGATTAATCTATACAGTAGGATCTAAACCAGGATATAATTTAAATGCTTCCAATGACAGAAATACAAGATTCAATAATTTAATGAGACTTTTATCTTTAAAGGCATTTTTTAAAAATATTTGAACCTCAAAGTCTGTAAGAACATATTTTTCCAGACATAAGCAGTAAATCATTTTTTAAAACTATGTACCCTTGGTTTGTTAGCCCACCTCTGGCATCTGAATGCTGATATGATGGTTTATTTGGATACTAATAAGCAGAGGAAAGAAGCCAGAAGGGGTTTCTAAGACTTCCAGCCCCTCTCAGGTCTTCGAGTGAATGCTGCTGATTCTTCGTTACTTTTCGTAGCATAACTGAGCTTTGGCTGCTCTGTGTTTCCAACAAAGAGCTATCACTTCCTCTGCCACCATGGACCTCCCTGCTCGAAGACCTTTTGTTAAGCTGCGTAGTTCCCCCACTGAGCTGGACTCAGGGCAGCATTTGCCCAGCTCTCAGGGGGACCTGGCCTCATCCCCAGAGCCAAAAGCTGAGGAAACAAAATGATTCTCACATCCTCTCGTGTCATGTTCACGCTCTACTCTGAAGTTTCTTCCTGCCTTGAGCTTTGTGAAGTTCTAGCTTCAGGCTGATCTTACAACCTCATCAGGAGGCAAAGACTTGCGTAAAGAGCCATATGGCCGCACAAGGTCACACAAGGTGAGAGGCCCAGTCTGGGTGGTGCTGGTCTCACCTTTCTAGGTCAGTTATCAAATGACTGGTCTCAAGTGGAAGTGTACACTTCCATGTAAGCTCTGTGGTAAGTAATGGAAGTCTGGGCCATTCTGTAAAGTGAGCAGAGCACTGAGAGGCTCAGAAGGTGGGCTCCTCTGTGGTCCCTGATGCAACACCAAGTGAGATGCAGGTCCAGGGATGCCGGGCCAAGGTACACTTGAACCACAGATCAGAGCAGAGCCTGGCCACCTCATAGCCTTGGACCGGCATAACTTTTCCACGGAAATCCGCAACCGAGTACCTGTGGAATGCTCAAACATTCCGCAGGCCTCTGCTCCCTCCATACCACCCTGACGTCTCCCTTCCTACCTAGAGGCAGCCTCTTGACAGTTATGGCTTGACCAAATCTGTGAACTCTCTCACTGCTCCAGGTTAGGGGAACAAAGTCAAAATAGGCAAGACAAAGGCACCTCATTAAACTGAAGAGGAGCAGTCCACAAAGTACCAATAACAGCCAGCCAGACATGCACGTCAGTTACCCCATTCCTTCTGCTAAAAACCAAAGACATCACACTTCCTAGGAAAGGAGAACTCAAAGAGGGAAAGCTTTCTGAGCTGAGATGAGGGAGCTCTGCTCCCCTACCCAGGGGACATGCAAGCATCTCCTTCGGCAGCAGGGAGGAAGAGGGGTGATACTAAGGAGAAACAGAGAGCCTTCAAGCTCGCATTGTCTGGTCTGAGAGGTGTTTGTGAAAACGCTGTGACAGCTATTGATCAGTAGCTGATGCTCTAGATGGAGACTTCTGTACATTTTGGGGGATGAAAGCAGTGTTCCATTATATCTATTGGCCGCATACAGCATCTACTGTATCCTACTGACTTCCTATGTACATATTCTCACTCCCAGGGAAGCCCAAGGTTTTCTTTATGCTGTGTCTCATTTTAGTCTGACAGAAGAAAAATGACTTTTGATATTTCTCACAAACACAAAAATCCCAATGCCACAATACATTGGTCAATGATTTTTAAAATGACAGTGGAGAAAAGATACCATATTTACAAATCTATGACCTATTTATTTCACTTATGAGGATGCCTTGAAGGTACATCCATTTGAATATGAATGACTCAACCTCACCATTTTTAATGGCAGAATAATACTCCACTCTATAAAATAACCACATCTCCTTTATCCAGTCTCCTGTTGATGGACATTTTGGGTGTCTCCAACCTTTAGCAACCACAAACTGAGCTGCTATAAACATGGATGTACATATGTTGCTGTAATATGAATCTTTTCATTCTTTTGTGTATATACCTAGCAGAGCAATGGCCAGGTATCTTTTCCCTGGTTGAGAAAATGAAGATGTAAATGAGTTCTAGTATATAAAGTTGATATTATATAATTGAAAATATTTAAAAGGAAAGAGGGTGTTGGGGTAAGTAACAAGGGGAAAAAGAATGTGATAGTAATAAAAAAAGGAAACAAAGCTTGTGCATACAGAGGGTAGAGGTTGTAGGGTGGGTCAAGGAAGGGGAAAAATGAGAATCAAGTCGTGTCATATTCTGGTACAAACTCTCAATGCTGAATGTAATGATGATGTGTATTCATAATGTACTAATAACGATTTGAATTTTTAAAAATGACAGTGGAGATTTCAAGTCTGGAAAAACAGAAATGAGTAATACACAAATTGTGAACCTGGAGAATGTTCCACATCCTCTTCAGCTCCCTCAGCCTGAAGGTGCTGAGCAGAAGATGCACAACTCCTACTCAGAAGACAGAGAAAGAACATAATCAACAGAAGTCTTACCAGTGCCTGGCTACTATGGTTTTAGAAATTGACAGAAAATAAACACTGAGATAACCAAAGCAAATGAGTTGAATTCTTTGTGTCTATAATCCCATTGCCTTGTATTCTCACCTCAGTGACAGATGGGTCATTGTTTCAAAGGTGCTCACAGTTGGAGACTCTGAGAAATTGTTAGGGGCCTCGATAAATCCGTGCACCAAAATGACACCATGAAGGAACAGCTACCCCCAAAGATGCCACGCAGTGGAGCCACCTCACCAACATATACTATAGAGCTTATGCACCTGCCTTTACACTTACAAAGTATGACAGCGTCTATTTTTAGAACTTCAGACTGCTGGAAGGAGAGACGTGGCCACAGATTTAGAAGTGAGTATTTAATCCACTTCCCTTTGTAGCACTTATCCCTTTGTTGCTGTCAGCCCGGAGCTTCCTGTTCTCCAAATCCTTAGGCTGACATTTTATCTCTTCATCTGTTCCAGTGTAGTGAGTTTGTCTACGATTCTACATGAAATTTAAAAGGTGTCACCACTGTCCTGGAGACATCTCTGATTGCTTTTATAAATGTGTCCAACTGCTGTCGTGAAGAGGCGAGTGCCAGTTCATCCCTGAACAGATGCTATTGATTCACTAAGCCTCAAAGATTGTTGACCTTTTTAAAAAGAAATTCCCACAGCACAAGATATTTTACAAAGTGACAAGGACTTCTGTGCACTGAGATGAAATCAGTGCCATTTAAATTGAGCATATTTTAGGGAAATTGTTATCTATGTGGTATTCAAATATTATACTGTGTTAAATATGAGGCATTTTTAATAACTGTACTTTTTCCAAAAGGAGAGGAAAATAAAGTGTAAAAAAATACAATTCCATGACACGTGCTGAATTTAAAATTAGTAAAATAAATAGTAAGCTGATACTGACTTTGAAGCTAAATAATGCATTTAAGTATGATGGTAGGATAGAATTAAATCAGAAAGTAATTGACAATGAATGATCCAAATTACAGTGTAGAATAAGACTTGAAAGTACATATCATTTAAAGTCAGAAGATCTGAGTTTTAATTCTACCTCCACCGTGTGCAGTGAAATTTATTTCACCACAGCATAGGCTCAATTTCTTCACAAATAAAATGAGTGGGTTGAATTAAATGGTCTCTAAGGTCTTCTCTGTGTCTGACAATTTTGATCAATCAGATTCATACAGCATTAATCAACCATAGTATATAATAGGTTAAGCAAAAATTCTACTTCCATTCAAGAAATATTTATTAAGCAAATATTATATGAAAAGCACAGTAATGGATATTTGAAATGCAGAGTTCATAAAAGGCAATGTGAGCCTGACATATCAATGTAAGATCCATGTAGACATATCCTAAGGATGTGTAAAAAGCAGGTAGTGTTTAGGAGAACGGCTGAAGCTGGAGCTACAGCGTTATGACTGAACAGCATTCAGCCTTTGTTACAGCTCTTTCTCTCACACTCTGAACACTTTAGGAAGTGGCCAGTCAGTTCTGGCAGCTAGCATTAGTTAGTATTACAGGTAGTATCCAAATTCATATTTAGTGAAGTCTCCTTTATGGCTTAATATCCTCCCCAAATTCTCATGTGTTTGAAGCGGGACTGGATCCAGGGGGCTGTTCTCATCAGTATTCACTGGAGACTCTAGTAATGAAGTATGCATCTGGAGATGGGTCCCTAGGAGTGGAAAGGTCTGTTCCTGTCCCCTGCTCCTTTGTATTCTGTGTCCTGAGACCATCTCATTTCTGCTGTAGGGCTGGCTGACATGAACTAGAAACCACTAGAAACCACTCTCTTGTGAGTGTTACATACTGAGTCCCAGGGAAAGAAAAGTAAGACAAACTCAGAAAACCAATGTGTCTACTTGGAGCTAACTGAATCCTATCACATGCAATAACAACACTGATTCCTAATGCTCCAGTACAAATAACCTTTCTCCCTAATCCGCCCTATTCTCTCCCCAGCTATCACTCTTGCATTTATCATCTCTTTTTGAAAAAGTCTTGCAGTTATTAAAATAATTTCTCAAGAGTACATGCATTTTGAAAAGGAGTAATTATTTTAGTAAGCTAAGGGGAATTACTGACAATGGTAGAATGTCACGCATGCATGATAAGTTCTTGTAGTGATGTTTCTGTGACATAGGTATTTACAAGGCCTTAAAGTTATAATTGAATGTCAATTTTGACAATGTAAAGGACATTCTTGATTTCGCATTTGCAAGAGTGTAGCAAATCACTCTGATCCTGACATTACCCTGGTGGTCCTACTTGTACTTCTACAGATAGACATAGTTAAGTCACTCATGTACTAACTTGCTCATAAACTTTTCACTATTCACCTTTTTATGTGGGTTTATATGCATAGATAATCAGAAGCTATTTTCACACTGGGTAGTACCACAGGAGACTTGGGATTTGAGTTTGGATATTCTAATCAATATATCAATGACCATATACCAAAGTTTCCTTCCTTATATAGATCCTTCATCTGATCTCTGTCCCACTCTTTCTAAATACACAATTAAACATTATCAACAGAGTTGACTGGGCATGCAACAATGAGCGAATTAATTAATTCAATAATTACTTATGGCCCTAATATAAGGTACAATTTGGTTTTTTTTAAAGAATATAAAATGCGCTATATCAAGAATATACTGCTCGAGCTGTCATGTAGGAAGAGAAGCAAATTCAAACTGTTCGTTACTGTTTATAACATAAAATGCAATAACCTAAATAATAGCGACAGGCCATAAGTTACACAAAAATGCTCATTAAAAATGTAGAATTGTCTTCTATAAGTAAAACTGAAATTGTGCACATATTAACTTGGAAATTTTTCATGATATGTTATTTTGCAAATTATTTTACCAAATTATTTTTGAGATGAGACAAAAATGGACAAACAGATAAAAGTATCTTTCAGTCTAATGGGAGGAAGGGTAGTACTGAAATCACTAGATCATTTAAAATCAAGCACAATGTTTTAGTTAGAATCTTTTAATCTCAAAGAATAATCTAGAAGGTTGTATTTTAAGGAAAGAATTTTCTAAGACTTACACAACTGATATTTGTATACTAAGAATCCAGTGCAGAATTCATGATATAATGTAACTGTCCACTGCACAGAAAGAAGAGGCCCTTTCTATTTCCTGGGTAGAGGGTTAACTGGGAGGGCAAGAAATAATAGCAAAGAAGACTAAAAGTTTTGAGCCACCATGAAAGAAGTTCCTTGTATTTCACACGTCAAGATAAAACCTTAAATGGAGATAAGATGCAAGACGTATAAACACACAGATAAACTTGAGAGAGCCAAAATAGAAGGGCGCAAGTTCATCTCCTATAAAGATGATATAGAGGGTTGAGGAATGTATTAAAGTTTAGGATGTCTTATTTGTAAACCTGGAAGAGATGACCAGAATCTAATACAAGTTCTTCGCTGCAAGGCCAGCTACAAAGGCTGTATGTTTGGAATGAACTAAATCTGTGCCAGGCTGAGGAATATGGGAGTGGGCATGGCAGTAAGAATAGGAAACAAGGCACTAAATGTGCCAGTTACAGTGAGATAGAAACTGTGTAAACTATCAAAGAGATAATGGGGCCTCAACCAAATATGACAGTTCATGAAATAAGGACTTGGCTGGTAGATGTATTACATCTTGTTCAAGGGGAGAGATTCCAAAGGATATTATAAATTAGGCTGAGTAGAAGGAAAGAAAGGATAGAACTAGCAGCATCATTAATAATGGTCACAGAAAAGAAGAGGTGAGGTCATTCTTTCTAACATTTTGTATGACAGCCATCTTTAGGCTGCATCTCACTGGTTGAAATGAAGGAGTGTGGGTCTCTGTCAACTCTTTCATTTTCTATCACAATACACCTGAGGATAGGCTGGACCAAGGGGTTGTATGACTAATATTTTAGGCCTGTGAGCCATATGGTCTCTGTTGCAACTATTCAACTCTGCCACTGTACCACAGAAGCCCAAAAGGGGCCCTGGGTAACTTTTAAACTATGGGTACATTTGTGTTCCAATACAAATTTATTTGCAACAAACAACTCGTGGACCAGATTGGATGCAGGGGTCACAGGGCGTCGTTCTCTCTGAAGTCATTCTACAGAAGGATACACTGACATTGTACCGATAGGACTGAATGAGCAGGAGTTGGCAGGAACTCTGAGAAGACACAGATGCTCCCAGAGCCCACTACAGTTGAAGGGCAATCCCAGGACTGGAGAAAATGAAGGGAAGACAGAAGCCTCCAGCACCCATCTCACAGGTCAGCTTCACCCTCAGCTGTTTCCAAGAGCAGCTCTCCATCAATCTCTCACATGCTAGCCTCTAGCTCATAGCCTAGACAATGGTTAAGATCAAAGTTTGGAGAACTCTGTGAAGAAATGAAAAGTACCCACAATGTCTTCACTCACAGATAACAACTGTTTACATTTTTATAGGCACTTCTAAATAGTAATTTTACATGGGAGAAATTTGGGAAATAAATACACAAAGATAAACTCAGTCAAGTTAAAATACACTTAAAATATTTACTGACTTTCAATAGTTGCTGAATAAAATTGTTTTCAAATATCCATTCCATCCCACTGAAAAATAGCACTGTGCAAAAAAAAAAAAAAAAATCAACTAGTTTTGAGATGCAAAAATCATCTTGTACATTTTCTTCAGACCGAATGAGTTAAAGTAGATGTTAATTATCTTATGTCAAATTTCTTTGAAGATTCTAGCTAGAATACTGCACAAAATAAAAATTTTAAGAAATTGGAAAAATAAATGGAAAGCAGTAATTCGAAAATCTTAACCACCTTATATATACATTCTGATCACATTCAACATTAAAGGTTTGTATCAATACATGACACATATCAAAAATAAATAAGCAAATGATAGAAAAGAATCATAACCAAAGATCCATACTTGATTAAATCTAATAAAAGAAAATGAAAAATTACTTACATTACAGAAAAATATTTTTGATTTAAAAAGTATTATATTTCCAATTTCAGTGACTTCTAATTTGATTTACTACATAAAAATATTTTACACAATTGTGTTTTTTAATTGAAGTTAGATAAATTTTCCATTTATCTAATATTAATTTTTTAAACTATGTCTGCATCATATCACTCCTTGATACTTCATAGTTATTCATCCTCCCAGTATGCACCCTTAAAGGACTCGTGAATTCCCAAGGCCAGGACACCTGGGCCCCAGTACATGAAGCCCTCATTAAATTAGTAGGATTTTCTTGCCCAGAAAACAAGATATGAGGACCTCTCTAAACAGTGTTCTGTTTAAAGTTACAACTAATGGTGCTTAAGATTTGCCCACTAAGAGCACAAGCTCTAATAAGCCCAATCTAAGTGAAACATTTCTTGATCTCAACTTGATTGATGTATATTTAAATTTGGGAATAACAATCTCTAAGCATAGTGTCCATTTAGTGACCCTTTACGGTCCCCTCCCAAGTTGATTTGCCTGGCAGCTTTTTGCTTACACGTTCCAATAAAGAACAGATTCTGCTCTTGCTCTGCAATAAATGCTGTTGCTCAGTCCTTCTGATTTCTCTCTCTGGGTTGAGAAAAACTCACCAGCTAGATGGTAGCAAAGCTTAGTGGGCCGTGAGATTTCACATGGCAATCACTTCCAAGACTCATATTCATCTTTCCCTTCTGCGACCTCAGAGAAACATCAGGTTTTCTGTATCACAGTGAACCCAACAGCCAAGTCTCTATGTATCCACTGTGTTGATACCACCTCTTCTTCTTGTAGAATGAAATGTTTTTCCATCTATCTAATAGTAATTTTTCCAGCTATGTCTGCAATGCTTGATACTTCATAAACCTCTCACTGTTATTTTTCTCTATGCTTCCAAGGACATGATAGACAGTATAGAAACATACCCAGTAAATATGATCTTAGAAATGAGAGTACAATGTCCTTTACAGCCTCTTAATTTCAAGTTCCATCCAATGAACACCATTTAGCCATAACGAGAAGTGGAGTATTGATAGTTGCTGTAACATGAAGGGACAGTGACAATACTGGATGAAGTGCAGGAAACGAGACACGGAGGTTTGTAGAACATGCAAATTCAGATACAGAGGCTGTGACTTCCAGAGCTGGAGAATAACGTCAAATGGGTATGGAATTTCTTTAAGGGTCCTAACAAGGTTCTACAATTCACAGTGTTGTGAATATACTTAAAACTACTGAACGCTGAGCTACAACACCACATCTTTATGCCACAGGTATTCCATCTCAAAAAAAAAGTGCTTCCATAGAAAAAGAATTGATAGAATTCTGCTACCAGTATTTCTGACTTCAGTAAATGATCCATTATTTTTTCCATCTTTAATGAACATATATTTTGTTTTTACAGAATCATAGCTACCAAAAGAACACATATAATAGTGAATTTTCAGCACAAAGCATAGCTACAACATGTAATCAATAATGGCCTCATCAAATAATAATAAATAACCAATAAAATATAAAAGTTCAAAACCATTTCAATTCATATATCAAAATCAGTTGAGAAAATAGGCGCCTCATATGTAAACTGAATTTAGAGAAGCATTAACATTATTTTCCTGTATCATTTTTTCTAGACAAAAATTAAAACAAACATTTTATGGGTAACATAATTTTAAATGATAAGATGTCAATAAAGTGTGATGTCTAATTAACTTCCCAGAATATTATATTGAACTATAGGTAACCTAAAAAATTGTTTATGAAGCTAAATAAAAAGATAAGTTCCAAGGTATAAAATGATAATTAACTCAATGAAGTAACCTTATATCTTATTAACACTTAATTGTACGCTCATCCATTTGAGGAACCTCTGAAGGTTCAGTGTATGCTAGGCACAGGACCGAATTCAGTAAATTACTAATGATGTTCCTCAGGTGCATTGTTGATTCAAAAGGAAAACTGAAATGTTCCTGTGTGCTTCTTCCTACCGAAAGGAAGACAGATGGTCATTTGTTGTTTCGGGCTTACAGATGAGGACCACTTGTGCAATAAAACAGACATCAACACTTCCAAAGAATAGGAGGCCACGTTGGAATGAATCGATTTGTCCTGTAATACCTTGCTCCATATTTTACTCAAGTCCAAATATCTTGAAAAAGATTTTTTAAATTACTGCATTCTCAATTCTGCCAGTAGGCTGAAATGAAGAGTTACCTTTCTGATCAGCGAAGCTCATAAAGTATTCATTCATATAACCTCCCCGCTCACCACTCGCCTATTTCCCACACCTGTTCACTTGTTCAACACAGGGTGTAGAATGGAATTATTTTTAGTTTACAAGATCTTTCCTTCCTCAAGACTCTTTTTTCCAAACCTGTACTTCTCAGTTCCTTTCCATGGGCAAAGATTACATTTGCTTTTTGTCTCGGATATTGATAGAACAGCAGGGTCCCTGAGCCAAAGCTGATCAAATGTTCCATTTCTCTGCGTTAAGGCACATTTTCCTCAAGAGTGTTGTAATCATGCAAGAGCCTGTAGAGAGGCGATACTGGGATGTAGAAAAGAGACTCCCTTGGTCATCAAATTTTCATTCTGTACCCCAAATTCCACATATGGTTTTGTCCATAAGAAATATAATTTTAATACATGAGATGTAACTGAGTCTCATGGACTCATTGAGCAATAAAAAATCAAGATCATTAGAATGTGAATATATAAACATATATCCATATATAAGGCACATTCTCCTCAGGAGTGGATAAACATGTATCCATATATATGTGTATATGTACAGATATATAGATATATGCAAAAAGGTCTTTGATCCCTCAGCTCCTCTTAGACAACTTACTAAGACCTAACTCTTCACAGAAGAGAAAAGTTATTTGAAATTAAAATGTTAACCTGAGAATAAAAACACAGAATAAAAGCAATGATTTTAATACAACTTGCAGGTCATAAAAGTGATATTTCGCTTTGAAGAAAGTGAGAGTGATAGATAGAATTCTCTAACTCTTTTTCCTGTGTAATTTCTGAACGTCATTCCGAGCTTCACTGGGGCGTCGGGTCCCACACCTTCCCTCACCTTCGCCTCCCCTCCTCCTCCTCCCCCCAGGTTCATTTTCATTCCACGTTGTTACAGTTCTGCATTCACTGGCCTGATCCTGTCCAGGCTGTGAGGTCTCTGAGAGCAAAAACTGTCTATCATTTCTATATGCTCAAACTCTGGCACAGTGAGATCTTAATAAATAGTAAGTGAAGGGAAGAAGGAAAAAGAAAAAAGAAAAGAAAAGAGAAAAGAAGGAAAGGAAAGGAACTGTAGTTGCATTGCTATATTCACTATTTCTGCATTGTTTCAACCAACTTCAGATCAAAAATATTCAAAAAAGTTACATTATTGCTGACTTGTACTGTGTAATTAGACACAGTACAAGTAATTAGATGGTTGGTTGGGTACTGAACATGTACTGACTTTATTTTCCCTAAATAAGACAGTAAAGTAACTACTTGGGTAGCATTTACATTTTATTCATATCAGAACTCAAGTGAGTAAAGATACACAGGAGGATGTGTGTTATGTGCAAATACTGCAGCATTTTATAGGAACAAATTTCAGTATCAGTGATCCCCATGATCACAGGGGTAAGAAAACTAAGCTTTCATGACACAAATTGTCAGCTTCTTATCTGCTCTATAACACTGAAAATAAAATAGCATTTTTTCTATATCCAATCATAATTTCTCCTTTCATTTTAACCTTATGCAGCCCTAAAAATTACAAACTTTTCTAACAATGATTATCATTTATACTAATTCCCAGGGACACCAAAGAAACATACTGTCTAACAAAAATTTTGCATAAAGCACAGTGCAGAATGGGTTACTTGTCAAAGAGTTCCTCATGACTGACAATTTGATTTTGGGACATGGATGCTTTTCTCTAATCCCACTGGAAACTAACATCTTTTGGACTGTTCCCATTTTTAACTTTTACTTATCCCCATTTAATAAATCTAGCAGTGGGGCCAGAGACTTAGTTCAGTGGTTCCAGTGCCTGCGTGGCAAACACAAGGTCCTGAGTTCAATCCCTGGTATCAAAAATAAATAAGTAAATAAACTGCCATTTCCAAATATGCTATCCCATTTCTATTTAGCAGTTGCTCATACAAGATGAATCTGTTTATTTTAAAATACACTTTGTTCTGTAATTATTATCCCAAAGTCTACAGAAATAGCTAATCTTAAAAGGATAACTTTTCCAGGTTTGAAGAAAAATTAATAAAAGAAATGACACAAAATTTAGAAATAAAAAGCAAATATTTTCTGAGAAAATGTTCCTTACAACCAACCAGATAAGAAGGTAGCATATGCTAAATTAAAATGCAGATAACTAGGATGACTATCATCAAAAAGGCAAAAATTCATAATGGCAATGAAGCAAAGAAAACATTACCTTACAAGCACATTGAATTCTAGAAATTGACTTAACAAAAATCTTAAAATAATAACTATCGATATAAAACATCTCTAAACATATATACTTTAAGGAGATTTTTATGAATAGAAAGGTGTACCTCTCCTGAGCCAATCTTTCTTCGTTTATTTTTTATTTTTACTCATTATTTTTAATATGGTGGTCTACACTGATTCTTGGAAAACAATGTGTTGATATATACTTTATTAGTATGTATTAATTTTACAAAACATTGGGGTTCGCTGTAACACATGCCTAAAGGTGTGTGCCTTCCTCCCTTGCTTTCCATTAGCCCTCTTCTCCCTACTTCTCCTGCTTTTCTTCCTTTTGTCTAATAATCTCTCCTTTAGTTTTATGTCATCTTTTCCCCCCTGGATGTTATGTATCAAGGGATATTTGTCTACCTGTATCTGGCTCATTTTACTTAACATAATAGCAAAACTCCAATTACCTTCAGGACCCCCGGCTTAATGTTTAATGGATGCCTAAATTTAATGAATATCTAAATTAAATGTATTAAAAATGAATCTAAAAACATACATGTGAGAACACCAAGCGATCATCTCTGAAATTGGATGAAACCAAAAAATAAAATCGAGCCTAATGTATGTAACTGAATAATTTATTTTGATAATCATTTATATTGAAAGCAATTCTCTGGACCAAAGTAATTTTAATTAATGGAGAATGAACTAATGGGAGGGAATTAGTTTAGGAATTCTGAAAACGTTCTAAGCATTTTGGAGACCTTTTATATCTCGATGATACTATTTTTCTCATCTTATTATTGCAGCCAACATCTCAAAATGTATAATTTTCTTGTTACAAAGTGCATCCTTGTCATAATTCTTACAGTTCAGAACTATCTGAAGCTATTCTTTGACCTTCTCAACTGAAAAAAGAAAGATGGAGTTGATGATATATTTTCCTGAAGCATGAGGCAGAACTGAAGAGGGGCAGGGAGTAAAGAGAGAATTAAAGACCGTGGTTAGTACGAGAAAATGACGGTGACACACCCAGAACTTCCTAAGCTTCTGCCTAGAAAAGGAAAAGTTATGGACTCAGAAGGCTTCGTTAGGACAGCAGAAAGAGAAAGCAGGAAGAGACGCTGACTGAATCAAGTAACTCACCCCAGGATTTGCCGGCAATCCAAGACACGTTTGGTGTTTTCTGGTGGGGACAGAAGAGCTGCTTCAGTGGGAACCGATTTTTACTTTCTTACTCCTGTAAGCCCTTTCACCTCCCTCCTACAAACCTGGGCTTTCTATCACATGTTGTAGGCTTCGTCTATGTATCATGTAAGAAACAGCTCCTAAAATCACGATCTGTTGACTTAGATATCACAATTTCCAGAGATATATTGTGTTGATTTAAACTTGAAAATATTAATTATAGAGGGTTTGTTTTTCCTGTAATAGACAGTGTCTGCATAATTACTTCTGTGTTCCTGCAGAGTCACCATAAAACCTAGAAAGGCAAATCCTAACCACCTAGACCAGTGCTGGCAAAACTTCTAGAGCTTTCAGCGATACACGCAGCCTCTGCAACACAGAAGCCACAGCTTCACACCACTAGGCCAGATGGCAACTCCCTTGTGGCCAAAGCAGCTTTTGATGATACGAAGGTACTAAATAGCCTCACTCCCAAAATCATGTATTGTGCTAAGGAATACAATCCAAATGAAAAACATATAAAAATAAAAATTGATCTACACATTCTGATGAAAACCACTGGACTTCTCTGTTTTGTCCACCGAATTCCTCTTTGTGGAACAGCTCTATCTGAATGCTTTGAGGGTATGGTTCACCAATCACCTGGTACCTGCCCCAGCTTCCAAAACAGAGTCTTGGCTCCTGACCTGAGTTTCAGCAGACTTTGCTACGTGGCATGTAGGTCTGCTCAAATTCCAGATCTGTAATTTAGTGCAGGAGCTTGTTTGGGGAAAACAGGCACTGGGTCAGCCCTGGGCACACAGGCACGTACCCCCAAACCCAGGAGGAAACTGTCCATCCTTTCTTCCTGCCAACCCCCACAGGGCTCTAAGGCTTTTGTGCCAGTGACATAGATTAGATGCTTCCAAGTACTCAAAAGCCCAAAGGTTAATGAGGCATCTCATTCATATTTCATGACTGCTGTTTGCCCTTCTTTGCCTGTGGGACACACAATGGAAAAGTGCAATCAATAGAATAATATCGGAAGCACCAGACAATTAGAAGATCCAAGAAATAATGCATAGACTCCTGCTGTATTTAAAGTGAATGCATTGAATTAATAAATTATCGACAGAGATCATTATTTCAGCAGAACTTATCAATGTATGGGACAATAAGTGTATCAAACCCTCAGAAATAAAGAACTACCCATTTCTTTTTTTCCGATATGCCATTCTCTCATGCCTGAACCCTGAGGCTGTGGATCTGTTCCTTTGTTCTCTGCACTTAAAGGTCATAGAGAGCTTTTCACTCAGATGCCGGAATGCTCGTGCACGGGACACTGATGGAAAACACGGGGGGAGCGGAGAGATCTGCGCTGAAGACTAGTAGCTCTCACACTGGCTTTCTAAGCTCTCCAAATATCTGGTGCATTTTAAAGCTTACTTATTAGGTGAAGCTGCTCCAAAAACTTCAGGGAAGGCAGTTCTTGATTGTTTTGTTCATATTCTTTCTTTTCTGACTCTTCTTAGCTCTCCTAGGTAGCACTTATTTGATATTTTATAACAGTCGAGGCCATCACTGAGGAAATAAAGTATTCTAGAAATTTTATATATATTATCTTTACAATAAGTGTTTCCCAAAATTATGTTCTTCAGCACTCAACACCATTGAAGTGCACTTTAAAAAATTCCAGTATTAGGTAATTTCAGAACAACTATTTCCCAACTTTGACAAGCCAACTCTTAAATGGTTGGGCATATGTATAATGAGGATCTGTAATACAGGGAATTTTTCATATTAACTTACCTGTGGAACTTTTTTTAAATTCAAATCGTTATTGGTACATTATGAATACACATCATCACTGCATTCAACATTGAGCCTTTGTACCAGTATATGACACAACTTGTTTTTCATATTTTCCCATTTTCCTACTCACTCTACAACCCCCCCACACACAAACCCGGAAAACAGAGCAAGCTCAAATAAACAATCTAATGCTGAACCTCAAGCGACCAGAAAAAGAGAAGCAAGACAAACCCAAAGCTCATAATAGGGAGGAAATTATAAGGATCAGAGCAGAAATTAACGCAAAGACAGACTAAGAAAATGATACAAAATATCAGTGTATTGAAGAGTTGGTTCTTCAAAGGGATAAACAAAATGGACAGACCCTTAGCGAGCCTCATCAAACAAAGGAAGGAACTCTTTTTGTAAATCCCCCCACAGGTGTCTCCGAGGGCGCACCCTCTCCAGCTGCTTAAGCACGAGTCCATTTTTTCTCTAATGTTCCGTTTAATGCTTCTTGCCTACAAACTTAATCCCGATGTCTACTGCATCCACCCGAATGTGGGGCTGTTCCAGCCTGCTCCAGAACTCACCGGGACCCCACACCTGACCGAGACTGAGCACAGTGGACAGGGGATCCCTGGCAGGCAAGACCGGGCTACACCACATCTTCTGATCCAATCTCCTTCCTCTCGGACACCCCTCGGGATGTCCAGGCATCAGCTGGGACTCACACCACTCAGGAATCACAGGGCACCATCGTTTGTTCTGATTACTTGCTGACCATCTGTCATGGGAGAGGAATTCCATCTTCCCTGAATTATGAACAAGTCTTTTGTTGGGCAGCGTGTCCACATTACTCATATTTTCTCTTTTCTCTACTAGTTGTCAACTCTGTATTATCTCTATACTCTCACTTATCTCTCTCACTTTTCTTTTTTTTTAGATAGGATCTCACTTGTAGTTCAGGCTGGTCCTGAGCCCAGGCCAGCCTGCAACTCACAGCAATCCTCCAGCCTTCTGCTGGACTTATAGGTGTGAGTCACCATGCCCCGCATTGTGGTATGTGGTTACCAGGGATCGAACTTTGGACCTTGTGCTTGCCAGGCAGATGCTGGAACCACTGAGCTAAATCCCTGACCCCACTTCTCTTTTTTTTTCATTAGCAAGCGTTTCAGTGTATAATGAAGACATTTACCTTGATGCTTTCTTTCCTGGCTGAGAGCCTGTTCCTCCCCTTTGGTAATCCTGAACCTTCAGAGAACACAAATCCTGACTTTTCACTGCTCCTTACCTTTGTATGTGTCTGTGATGGGAAACCACCAGCCCTCTCAGGCTGGAAACTGGTATCTCTGGACTGGCTGAATTCATGTGCCCCTGGGCTTTCAGAACTTCCTCTACTTGACACCTTTTCCAGTTCCATTCCAAACTGCAACCCATGTCTATGTCAACCACAGAGCTGCTGTGCGGCCTTGGAGACAGGCTTTGAGGGCCATGTGCTTCCTGCATCGGCCAAGCTGATTGAAGCTCCTTTCCAGCCCTTAGCCAGCACTCACCCCACCCCTGGCTTCTAAGACAAGTGCCCACGTCCATTCTGTTGGGAGAACTGGAGCTGAAACATCGCTCTCAAAGTTTCCTAACCACTCTAGCAGGCCAGGCACTAGGTTCTCCCAGCTAGCAGACCCAGGATGGGAAAGAAAGGCTGGAGGATCCACGCAGCTGCCACAATTACTTGTATTTCAGGAACTTTTAAAAATCTTTGCACTTAACCGAGTGTCCGCTGCTTTCCATCACCATTTGATAAAGCATAGAAATGAGCCTGGAAGTTTGACAGGCTGTCAAGTCTAGACCTGGCTAGTCCCTTTCCAAATTGGCATGTTGGTTCCTGAATTTTTACCTGCTACTTTTTTTAGGACATGTTTGTAGTATGAAAGGATTTGCTTTCTTGTTCCATTGTTTTTATTAGTAGAGGTTTAGAATGTATAATGTTTACATCCCATATGAAAAATTAATACATGTACATATTACATCTTAATTCATTTTTTATCCTATTTTTCTCCTCTCTTGCCCTCCTCCTTCCAATTTTGAGCCCTTTGCTCTTTGAGAAAGATCTCACTCCCTACTCCCTATCATCCATCTTTTATCTTGCTCTGTATAAATACTTCGAGTTTCTCATACAAGAACTGCTATGTCTTGTGTCTAGCTATCACCCTGAAGGGTCATGTGGTTGTAGATGGGGATTTTTCAGAGGTGGCTACATCTAGAGTATATGACATGGTACAGTGCTAGGCTGAAGGGTACAAGGATTAAGGGTGTGAGTGAAGCCTGCCCTAAGTAGCCTGGTTAAAATACAAGGGACAGAAAAAGCTGTCGCTTTCCCTTACTTACTTGCTCTTGCCCAACTGCTTGCCGTGGCCTATTTCTTCTCTGCAATGCCCCTCTGCCATGCCACTCTGCCTTGGAGCCAGGCGAATATAGGCTGAAACCTCTCCAACAGTGAGCCAAATCAACTTTCACATCTTTACTTTTAAAGAAAAGTAAGACAAGAACCACACACTATTTAAGCTTGTGTATCTGATTTACTTCACTTCATGTTATGATCTAAGGTACATCTTCGTTCCTACAAATAACTCAAATTTATCTCTATGTATGGCAGAGTCTACTCCATTGTGTACAAATGCCATGTTTTCTTTATCCAGAGCCATATATTGGATACAATTTCTATGTCCATCGACAGATGAGTGGATGAAGAAAATGTGGTTTCTTTGTCTTTTGAGCTCTGTTTGGACTGCTGAACTGAGGCCATTCAGTTTTGAGAAAGAATTTGCTTCGCTGTGTGGACCCTTTTGGGCTTGTGCTGTAACACACCAGATACCTCCCTGGAGGACAGGATGAGAACACAGTGTAGCACCGCCCGTCGTGTGGCGCACACCTACAGGGAGCACGGGCTGGGCTGCATGGAAGCCAGTGGCCAGCTGGGAGGCCCAGCTGACCACTGCGTCACTGTAGCCCTCAAGATAAAATGCCACTGCTTGGTTTGATACATGTACTCAAAAGAAAAGTTAAGAAGCCAAGATTTTAGGAACACTTGCCACCAGCTGTGGTGAGGAGAGCCCACTTTCAGGCACTGGCTCCTCATTTCTCACCCTCAGAGCCACCTGCAGTACCGAAGGCTGTTCTTCAGAGCTTCAGCGCAGCCTCAGGAGAAGCTGTGAGAAAAGGGGAGCCGTCCGCATGCAGCCTGAGCCCCGAGTGTCGGAGCCGAGTGTGCCCCGACGCCAGATGCCCGCACGGCCCCAGGGGCTCTGCTTCCCTTTGCAGCCAACAGGTCCAGGCATTCAAAGCCCCACAGAACCAACACAGGGCCCTGAAAGGTGAGGAGCGGCCTCTGCCCCCAGCCAACTCCAAGCCAGTGCACTTAGTGGCACGGTGCCACCCCTCAGTGATCTCCAAGCCCACTCTATTTTGTGTTCTCTCCGCACAGGACGACAGCAACACCGATATCCCTCTCAACAAGCCGGGCCACGCAGACAGCAACACCTTTAACAGAAACTAAGTCAGGAGGGTCAAAAGCTCCAGGAAGAAACAATGGACCAAGGCAGCAGCCCTGGCCTCAAGAAAGCCCGTGGCAACTTTAAACTTCAAAAGTGAAGGCAAGTTTCACTTCTGCATAGCAGGCTAGAGCTGAAGAAATCCTGTGTGGCGCCTGCCATATTTGAAAGCATTAATGTAGGAGACATTTGGGGAAAGATTTCATGGTTCAAAAGTGAGCCAAGGTCAGATTCACTTCATGGTTTCCAGAGTTACCCTACCACAGCGAGCAGGGGAGCCACACCCGGGAGAATTGCAGAGAAGGTACAGATTAGACAGACACCTGCCAAGAGCTGAAATTCAGGCCAAGAAGGACACAGGCCTGGCCCTAACGCAGAGCCACTCCCGCCAGTGCGCCTCTGAGAGACAGCTGGTTATGAAAGTGTCCAGTGGACTGAAGGCCTTGGAGCAGGGTGATGGCACACGGCAAGAAGCCACAGAGCCAGTTCGCAACACTGAAACTTGCTAGACTCTAACACTCAAGATCCTGGAAATAAAATACTCATTCAAAAATACTGACGCTGCTTGGCTTTTGTTACTCTGTCTCGGTCTCTCTCTCTCTCTCTCTCTCTCTCTCTCTCTCTCTCTGTCTCTCTCTCTCTCTCACTGGTTGTGAGGTATTTTCCTTTATTTTTTAAAATTTTTTTCTATTTTTCTTTTATTTTCCCCTCTGATTCTTTTTCTCGTTGGTTCTTTCTGGATGCTGAGAACTGAGATTAAATGGTCCTACTGCCCAATGCAATTGCAAGGTCTTGTGTTTGATTCCACACCCCTCCCCCAAAAAAAGGCTCACTCATGTCCTATCTGGTTATTTCTATCTAATTAAATTGATTTCTTTTTATTCCACAATAGGACCTTCATCTCATTTTTCTCTCATTTTCTATTGTTTAATTTTTCAAATTTTACATCTTTCTCCCATTCTTCAATCCCTCTATGTTTGCTAATATAACCATTAAGCTATATTAACCCTTAGATACTTTATTGTATGTTCTTTGAGTCAAATGCATTTCTATTTTTAGTGCAGGTATAGTTACTGTATTTCATAGATATTTATTATATAACAGTATTTTATTTGTCTTAATGTTTATTATTATAATCTATATGACAATCATAGATTTTTTTTCTATGGTTGAGTGGCATATTCATGGTATGTCAATATCCTATTTGTATTTCATGCTATTATTACTGGTGATTGTATTGAGATTTATAAATAGAAAGTTATTATTAATTAGTCTTCTCTGTATGCCAATATCTAGATAGCCTAATGTGGATTATGATGGTCTAATATCTAGGATTTTATAAGTAAATTAAGTGAAGTAAATGTTTATAAATGCTTATAACAAAACTTCTGATTATACACAGGTCTATTAAATATGTTTCCATAATCTGGAGTATAAAATAACAGGTATAATATTGCTTTCTTCTTGATATTTCATAAAGTTACATAATTTAAATTGCTAATATACAATTCTATACAAGGGTAAGTTATGTTTCCATCTTATTTTAAAAGGACTACGCTTTGCAAATTGAAAAATTCTATAAAGTTTGTTTAAACATAGTTTTGTCTCACATACAATCTTGTATCAAAATAGACATAGCCCAGTAGCGTTCCTTCTTCATTTCCTGAAAGAGCTGGGTCTGTGTTTACACGCAAAGTAATTTTGACAATTCCAGAATATTCTAGACAGGAAGCAATGATTTGGGACAAGTACTGACATCAGCAGTTTATTAATCTTCCTAGAACTTTTGGTATTTGCAATTTTTTTTTTTTTTTTTTTTGAGACAGGGTCTCGCTTTGTGGTTCAGGCTGGCCCTGAGCTCAGCCTCAAACTCACATCACAATCCTCCTGCCTCTGCCTCCCTAGTGCTGGGATTACAGGCGTGAGCCATCATGCCTAGCACTGTGGTATGTGGTACTGGTTGCTGCTGGGTGTGGGTCTCCACACCCAGTATTGTTATGTGGTTACCGGGGAATCGAACCTGGGCCCTTGCGCTTGCAAGACAGGCGCCGAAACCACTGAGCTAACTCCCTGGCCTGGTATTTACAATTTTAAACTCTCACCACTTGAAGTGTGCTATGCGGTCTTCCGAGTGGGTCCTCTTCAGAATGTCCTTAGCATCCAGGACAGTTCCCTTTTGATGCTATGAGAATTTTCTTAGGGAAATAATTTAGAAGGGTCAGCATAAATATTTAAGTTCAAAGGCCCCAGAAACACTTCAAAGATTTTTAAATCATATTTTCTTTTAATGCACGTAGATGCAGTTTTCAGATCTTGACTACAACTTTTGTTTGTATTCATAAGAAATTGGTTTGACTTGAGGATACCCTCATAAGTGAAATAAATAGGGCACAGATAGGTACATATCGCATCTTTTCTCTGGTATGAGAAAATGAAGATGTAAATGAGTCCTAGCATTGTATGTTATATATTATGAAACAGAAAATGCTCAACGTAAAATAAGGTGAAAGGTGACAATGTTGAGATTGTAACAAAAAAGTAAGGAAACATTTTATGTATATGGGGGGGTGGTAGGGTGGGTAGGGCTATGGGAAAAAATGAGAATTAAGTTGTGTCTTATACTGGTACAAATCCCCATTATGGAGTCCAATCATGATGTGTATATTTAATGTACCAATAAAGATTTTTTTAAAAATTGGTTTGAGCCATTGAATTGTGATTGTCAAGTAAATGTTTTATGTTTTGTTAGTATTGTAGAGGTATTAAAATTAAATGAGATGGAAATGTAAATAAAATACCTGAGTTATTCATAAGTAAGTTAAAATACTAAGGTATCTGCAAAGTATAAAATGGCATATTATTTGCTTCTTACCATATAAATAATTAGTATTTAGGTCTATATGGTGTATTTATAGATTACAGCGCTAAGATCAAAAGGTAGCTGGTCCTTACATACAATTCAGAGTAACTATTCTATATGGACAAGTGTCTGAAAATGCAACCATCTGTGAAACTATAGGTCATTGAAGGAAAATAAGTTTTAAATAATATTTAAAAGTGATAAGGGCTTGTATTTGTTCATCTTAAGATATTCTAAACTAATAATTTGCATAAGTACAATTGATTTAATTGTCAATTAAATTGTCAGATAACAATTTATGAAAAGATATGATTCACAATAAAGAGTTAAAAGCTAGGGCTCATCTTGTCTGATAATGGATTCATTTGTATGACCTAACACTAATGTTTGCATGAAACGCTGAAAAAGGTTCACTCGCTTGTCTTTAGCAGATAAAGTCCTCTCATTCTGTCTAGTCTACTTAAATTAGGTACTGAATGTGTACTTTTAACTGATTTTACAGAAAAGCCTTGCAAAACACAGAAACACAAGATCTGAGGCTTTTCCCTCCCCCCAAGAATGCTATCTGTCTTGTCTACTTACAAATATGTGATATAATTTATGATGCAAATATGGCTAATAACATGAATTTTAAAATAATATATGTTTGGGTTAGTATAATTTTTAATGATTTAAAATCCAGTCTTATAAAATGATCATATATTCTAACAGTATATCTTTTGAATAAAAATATTTCTACTTGGAGAAAATTTGCTCTAAGAAAAATTCAAAATTTAATACACAGGAATAAAATCATTATTTAAAATAAGACTACGATGTTCTATTCATAGTAAAATTTACAACAAAATTAGAAGAAAAGAGGTTTTACTCTTGACAAAATAATTTAAGTTCTCCACTATTCTTTGGCTTTAATTGGGAAAATCAAATCTTATCTTGTTAGGGTTTAGGCATTTTGAAAGTTTTTGTCTTGCAATTATGGTTACATAAACTATTTTATATGATATCCCTTATTTTTGAAAATATAACTGTCCTTGTTTAAGGCAGTTAGTCATGATTATTGTCTTAATATCCTACAAAATAACTAAATTGTTTTTGCTAAATTGCTACCTTGTGTATTGCTCTCAGGCATTTAACTAGCAAATGTCATGCTTCTCTTGATCAATAACAAACAATTTTGCTCAAAAATTCATGCTTCTGGTAAAGTGGATATTATTGTACATTGTAGTCAAAATCCTTGTGGTTCTTTTTTGTTTGCCTAAAAAATTCTAAAGGTGTTACAAAACTGTAGTTCTTAGACTTGACATTAGTAAATGATGTAATTCTTTTCTCTTAAATGGTAATTTACATTGGTTTACAAGAAGAAGGGAGTCTATTTATGTATTTACTATACATTCTGACAGAAATAACCTTGTTTCACAGAAACATTAGTTTTCTTTTATTAGCTTAATCCCTGCATTTCTTGGTTCATATGTATCATACAGACTGGATTCACTTTGCTATATAAAACTAAAAAAAGAGAAAAAGAGAAAAGAGCCAAAACAAATGATGAAGGGGAAATATAAAGAAGAATATGTGTAATATTCTGAAAATATTTTTATATGAAGGTGTATGCTAAAATTTTTGTCCTAGTGATATGGAAAAACATACAATATCAAATTTATTAGACTGCAGTTTGTGGTCTCCAAATATCCAGGGATGAAGTCATACACTGCAGGAGGAAGTTAGGAGAGGTTTATGGGAAATAAGAAGAGCAGCTTCTGGATTTTCAGGAGTCCCGAGTGGGTGGCACTGAGGCTCTTTGTCGGGGATAATTTACACATCAAGATCACAATGTAGTTACAGTAAGACTCAAACTGCAATCAACTTACAGAATGACAAGTACAGTGGACTCTCAAATTACAATTGTATTGACAAATGGACAACATGGGTTATCAGAATTTTAGTTTTAATTTATGAACAAAGTCTTGAGTTATGATCCTAATCCAGGCTGCTTGTGCTTCCAAATGGTTTCAAAACAGAATTATAATGAGTCCTAGAAGGAATATTCCAATATTGTTTCTTGTGTGGGGTTGAGAAATTCTGAGCCTCTAAGGACCTTAAAATCTTCCAGAAAAAAGTGTGGTCTATACAGGAGAGAGACTCGGAAGGCAACTGACCAATTTGAGTTACAACTAGCCCTTGTGAACGAACTGAGTTCATAAGTCAAGTGTCCGCTGTATTATAGTGTCCACTATAATGCCTCAGTTTGCAAATGCTTTTGTTTTGTGAACAACTCAATTCCCAAATAAAAGCATTCAGTAAAACTGTGCTATCACTGACAAATTTGGGATTGGCTGATGAACATGAATGTGGCCATCTTCCCCAGAACTGTGGAATGAATAAAATTTACCAAGGTACCACCATTTAGTTGCTTATCTAATAATGGTTCCATATGGTAACGTGTTGGTGGCAAGGGCATATAGAAGGATCAAAGGAGTTCTTAGAACAGAAGGGGACTATGAGTCCAGATGCTCTGGTCACTCATGTATGCATCCTACAGCCACCTGGATCCACAGGGGCAGGGTGAGAATGATTACATAATCTCAAACTGTTTGTCTCACTGGCCTGGCTCTCAGGCATAATTTGATGTCTTTATTTTTTTGTGTTGCTCTTTTTTGAGGGCTTCATCCCTCTCTATTAACTTCTATTTCACTCAGTTATCTACAATACTACTAGAATCAACAAGGAAAGAAGAGGAGAAAATCAGAACTCTAAGTCAGAAAACATTTTCGACATGTAAGATTTAGAAGAATAAATGTGTATTTACAAAGTTGACTACAATTTCAAGAGCAGAGTTTTCATTAATAGCAATGATATAAACCAAAGTCTACTTTTAAAACCATGATGTTGTCTTAACATACCCTTTTATGGGGCCGGGGAGTTAGCTCAGTGGTTCTTGCACCTGTCTTGCAAGCGCAGGGCCTGGGTTCAATCCCTGGTAACCATATATCATACTGGGTGTGGAGACTCACACCTAGCAGCAATCAGTACCACATACCACAGTGCCAGGCATGGTGGTTCACGCCTGTAAACCCAGCACTCGGGAGGCAGAGGCAGGAGGATTGCTGTGATGTGAGTTGGAGGCTGAGCTCAGGGCCAGCCTGAACTACAAAGTGAGACCCTGTCTCAAAAAAGAAAAAAAAAGTTACCTTTTAGTTAAAAAGTTTTTAAAACAGGCCTCAGAAACAAAAGTTTGTGTTTTATGAAGATAATTTCTTCTGTTTTCTGCTATTAGGATATTGATTACATAGGAATTCAGACTTAACAGGTTTCCTAGATATTCTTTGTATCTGAAACTCAATGAAGACTAAATGTACTGTAGAAGTGTACAAAGTTTGTGAAACTAAAGATACAAAAGTTTGATACATACACAGTAACCATTAAGTGCTTCCTTTTAAAAAACATATACTGCATCTGAAACATAAACATACAAAATGGACATATTAAATTTTCTGCTACTTATATTCATTACCACTGATGTAGAGGAAAGAAAACCTGCCATTTGGATGATCCTATCCTTTAAACTCTGGTCTTTACTTACAGGTATTAACTAAATGTTGTTATTTTATAAATGATGTATATTGATGTACTGAATAATAAGTAAGTCCACTTGTAATCATCATCACTGTTTCCTAAGCTTATGAGATCTAAATTTATTCTGATATCCTTGTCAATACAACTACACTTTATAGACCTATGAAATACAAATATCACATGAGTATACCTATATTACTGAACCATACATTCTAGATTCTGCCTTAAAATTAAAAAGCTAAATTTACCCTGTAATATTCATTATTACTGACTTCCTGGTAGGTTATATGCATTTTTATTCCTTAAGTGTGAAAGCTTTCGAAGTATAGCACTTCAGGAAAACACCTTGTCACACTGGTCCCCATGTACCCATCCACCAAACCAACACTGTAAGGAGAAACATTTTATATGCTATGTTCATAACTACATTAGGATAATAAGATATTCCTAAATACAGTACATCCAAAAATTAGTCATCAAAAAGGAGCATAAAGTAGCAAATTCATTGCATTTAAACTAATACTCTAATCCCAACAAGCGTAGTGTTATTATGTCATTTAAATTATTACACTAATAGATTTGTTTTGCTCTTAGTGTAATTGTATATCTTCCTGATAAAACTTTGTAAATGTGGGCCGGGGAGTTAGCTCAGTGGTTCCGGCGCCTGTCTTGCAAGTGTAAGGACCCGGGTTCGATTCCCCGGTAACCACATACCATACTGGTTGTGGAGACCCACACCCAGCAGCAACCAGTACCACATACCACAGTGCCGGGCGTGGTGGCTCACGCCTGTAATCCTAGCACTCGGGAGGCAGAGGCAGGAGGATTGTGATGTGAGTTTGAGGCTGAGCTCAGGGCCAGCCTGAACCACAAAAAAAGCGAGACCCTGTCTCCAAAAACCTAAAAAAAAAAAAAAAAAAAAAAAACTTTGTAAATGTGACCTTGTTAATTTTTCTCAGGAGTATGGTATTTAAAAGAAAATTTAAACAATATTTTTAAATGATAGCATATTCCTCATATGATATATTGGATATAATGACGCAGACTCTTCGTCTCTGGGAAAAATTATAATAAGATTAAGACTTACTATTCCCATATAAAGACTTGTGTAACTAACCTTCTGGGTGTTCAACAGCTAAGCTCTGGAGACCAAAGGTAGATAGATGAGAGAGAGAGATAGAGAGAGAGAGAGAGAGAGAGAGAGAGAGACAGAGAGATAGATTATAGATAGACAGAAGGAAAGCTAATATTTTGGTCCCTGGTCTTCAAGGTCATTCATAACTCAGGGCACCACGGAGTCCATCTGAAAGGGCCCTGCAACTCCAGTCTTCCAAACTTCTGAGAAATGAACCGTTGCATGCCAAGTGATAGGAGTCGGCTAATGTACATTTTTCTAAAAGGAAAGTCACTAAAAAGGGAATTGTCCCCATCTATACAGTCAAGCAGGGATGTTGTCTATCTCAACAGATAATACAAGTGGTTAAGATCTGAGGGAGCCAAAAGGTTCTTAAAACAGCCCTAAAAGTAAACTAAAATATCTTGAATGACCAGCCTCCCATTGATTACCTACTGCATATTAAATACTCACTAAGAAAGTATAACCGAAACAGTAAAACAGTTAACATTTTTAAAATACCTTTCATCTCTTCCTCCAAACGATAAAGAGGAACAAAGTTTATCAGTGGAAAACAATTCATTCATGCCACAGTAAGGGACCACCATAGCGATGGGAACACACAGGATCCTTTGTCTTTACCTATTGTTTATTATGAGTATGATTGGTTTTGTTTCTTCTGGAACAGTCCCAGACTTAAAAGCCATTTCTGCTAACAACCATGATTTTTTACTTGGTTTTGCAAATGCCCAATGAGTAACTAAAAGCAGAGTAAATTTTGATCATTTGATATCCTAAAACATTGGGTGGAATCTTTCCTCAATTCTGAGTATCGTTATGTCAATCATCCAGGGAACGTCTGTCTACAAGTTGGAAAAGCAAGATTGGCTCATCCTAAATTGACATAATTTCACCTCTGTTACGATGGAGGACACCAAGATGTGGGGTGTCCTCGGATATTCAACTGCATTAGGCCTCTCCAGCCATTGTTCTCAACCTGTGAGCACCTGGATTGCAGCATGTCAAAGCCCCACCCTCCTGAAGCCACCACACACAGATAATCCTCCTGTAGAAATCAAACCACGTCTCCATCAGAAAGACTCGCAGCTATGACACCAGGGCTGACACAAGATCCACTGGACCCCAGCCCACCAGCTACTCCTTAAAGCTGGCTCTCACCGCCACTGAGGACTCAGCCTCAACTCCCGCACCGCAGTGTGCAGTCCTTTCTTGGCTTCCGTCTAGCTGTCCAATTAAAGCTTTTCTTCCTCTCTTCAGTAAACAAGTAATCAAGGGAATCACCTTGGAAAATGTTGCCTTATCAATTTTTAAATATGTAATATTATTTTTGTATAATTATTATATATACTCCCTACTTTGCACACAGAACATTAAGGCAGTAAAAGCTCATATAATTTTATTTTCCCCAAGCAACACAAGCACTTAGTGGCAGAACTAAAGCTTTACCGAGTCCGAGTGAAAAACAAATATTTTTAAATTCATTTTATTGGTATATTTCATACACACATTATGTTCACATTCAACATTGAGAGTTTGTGCCAGCAGTTGACACATCTTGATTCTCATTCTTCCCCATTCCCACAGACACAAGCTTTGTTTCCTTTTTTACCATCAAATGTTTTCTTGCCCTTCTTTACTTCCCCTATCCTCCCTTTTCCCTTTTCCTTTTGAACATTTTCTTTCTATTTCACAAAACCTATCATACATTTTAGAACTCATTTACACCTTTTGTTTCTCATACCAGAGAAATAAATGTATGGTACTTACATATCTGTGTCCTATTTATTTCACTTATGAGTATGTCCTCAAGGTACATCTATTTCTATTTCAGTATGAATGACTCAAAATTTATCATTCTTTCTGGCAGAGTAATACTCCATTTAAAAAAATGTTTTCTTTATGCAACCTCCCATTGATAGGCATGTGAGCTGTTTCCAAGATTTAGCTATTACAAACTGAGCTGCTATAAGAATCATACCACAGTGACATATGTGAAAAATAAGTCTTACTGTTACTCTCCTTATGGGCTTTCTTTAACTTCTAAATCATTACTAAAATTCTAGGAATTCAAAGAAACATTGTACACCCAAGGGCCAATCAGTTTGTCAGTTCTCTACAATTCCCATAAGACAAAATCAGTTAAAAGAATAATCATTTAATAATTTCTAAAGTAATGAAACATAAGACATTACCACATAAGACTGTTTGTCTTTATAATTGATTTTCAATGTTCAATTTTAAGATAAACATTTTGAAGTAAAGATCAATCCCATAGAACTTTTAAAGAGGCAGAGACACTAAGGCAGAATTTAGCAAGTAAGCATATATCAGAGCAGATTGTTAGTTAAAAATCTTCCCAGAGGGCCGGGGAGTTAGCTCAGTGGTTCCCGCA
>PVIR01001803.1:46275-114437 GCA_004026965.1 Petromus typicus
TGGGTGTGGAGACTCACGCCCAGCAGCAACCAGTACCACATACCACAGTGCCGGGCGTGGTGGCTCACGCCTGTAATCCCAGCACTCGGGAGGCAGAGGCAGGAGGATTGCTGTGATGTGAGTTTGAGGCTGAGCTCAGGGCCAGCCTGAACCACAAAGCGAGACCCTGTCTCAAAAAACCTAAAAAAAAAAAAAAATCTTCCCAGAGGAAGGGAGGAGCAGGATAAAATAAATCGGAAGAGAATGAAATTGAAAGGATAAGCTTTGGAGTGAAGGAAGCCAAAGGACACAGAACCTGACTTCTACGGGACTCTCCTGTCAAAGACTTCCACACAGCAGTTCAAGGCTGTGCATGCAAAGATGTTTGTCCAGAAACATAGGGAGAAACTTATAAGAAAAATAGGGAGAAACTTACATACAAAAATAAAAACGTTTAAATAAATTATGATATGGAATATTGAGGTAGGTGTATAGGAATAGAGATGTAATAATCACTAGATGTTTTTCTTCAGTTAAAAAGAGGCCACACACACACACACACACACACACACACACACACACACACACAAATACAAAAAGGACACGGGACAATGTATGTTACACACTGAAGAAAGAAGTGGGAATTTCCTGAAGTGAAAGTTTAGAGACAAATCTTTCATCCACCCCTTTATTATTTATACTTATATGCAGCTGGCATATAATCTGAGGTTAATTTTTTCAATAAATAATTTTAAGAAACCAAGTGGAGTGTATATGTAGAGAGGAGAGTGTATGTGTGAAGAAATACAGAACTGGGAATGAAGCACTGTCTCTCTATCCAACCAGGCTGAACTACAGACCTGCATCCTACTGCCTATGTAACACTGATACACATTAAATAAGTTATTAACAGTTGCCTACGGCATTACAAGGTATAGAGATGATAGATTACATAAAGTTCCATATACAGTAAGTTTCTCTGCAGAAGACACTGAATGTCAGATATTTTATTGTATATTGTTCTGCTTCTTGTCTCACGTACCTATTTCTAGTTGTGAACGTTTCCAAAGGGGGTCATAGGACTCTTAAATTTTTTTGCCTTTGCTATTTTTATGGACTACTTCCAGGTAGTATCTCACAATATTGAAAATGGATGAGATAAAGTAGAACTATGCAAATTTTAGAGCTGAGAAACACCTCAGAGATAAGTCTGAAATTTGATTTTGCTATTATAAGAACAACTCTATGGCACAGTAATTTATTAAATTGTTGTATTTATAGAGCATCTCAAGGTACTCTGTCTCATACAGCATACATACCCTGCCCTTCGATGTTGCTGAAGTCTGTTATTTTTAAAACACTCTTCCCGTTTAAGTGATACCTTTGAACTTCATTTGGGAGGAAAGGGTAGTAATTCCAGAACATGAAGTATTTAGATATGAGCAACTCTCAGAGCTATCACTGCCTAAACAAACTTGGAGAAGGTAAAACACAGAATGAGAAGAGAATGAAAATAAGAATATTTATACAAACCCAGATATCACCTAGTTAGTCATTTCAGAAGCTCACCTGCATCACTTCATGTAATTTTCTTGTGTCTATGCCATCCTTAGCAATAAAACTGGGGAGGAGCAGAGTAATAAAGACATGCTTACTTTGCATTCTTATAGACTAAATTGATGAGAAACATTGTAAAATTTTCATATTTAAAAACCAGTACCTAACGCCCCATGCAGCAAGTAGTTTCTTTGTGGGCAAAAACCAATAGAAATTATGACCTAAAGGTATGTTTGTTAATCACACAATGTCTTATCCATATAAATATGAAAAAACAGTTAAACTCAAAAAACAAAGCATTAAATTAAACAAAACTACAGATGGAAATATTGCACTTCTGCCTTTTTCTAGTGGTAATAATGATTCCAAATTTGGCAATGGGTATCCTATCTGTGACATTATCATTTGACTATAAAGAATACATTTCATTTATATGTTGGTCTCAAAATATAAATTGCATCATTCTTTGGATGCAAGACTGTCTCAATTCTTTCACTTCAGGAAAAGTGAACCTGGCTTTACACATTTTGCTTTGCTTTTGTTAGTTTCATTTTTGTGTTGTACACATATTAATATATATGGTTCTGTTTTACCAACTTTATTTGCTATTAATACTTACTAGCATATATTTAAATTTATCCAATTTTTTTTTGATGGGCATTTTTCCAGTTTAGTTGCAAAGTATCTAACAGTAAATAGTCAGGTATTTCCGTATATATCCGTGTGTGTGTGTGTGTGTGTGTGTGTGTGTGTGTGTGTGTGTGTGTGTGTATAGTTTCTTTAGTTTATTTATGTCAGTGAAGTATCTTAATGCTGGCCTGTGAGTACACACATCTTCAGACTTTCCAGATATTCCCAAATCATTCTTCAACCTCATGTAAAAATTTGCACTCCAACACTTTCAGATCAGAGGATCTGACCTTGTAAGTTTAGAAGAGGTAGCTCACCTTCTCTTTAACAAGTTAGGCTAATAAAAGCTAATTTATTTTTAGTATGTTGCAAATGTCATCAAGAGACATGAAAAAGGAAACTGGAATAAAATAATAATTATGAAATTTATAATAACAGCAAAATAGGAAAGAATAAAAACATATTAAACATTCAGTTTAAAGTCTTTGACATAAGTAGATTAACTCCATTAGCAAACAAAGTTCAAAGAAACTGAAGTTGAGTCTTTAATGCATGTGTATGCTATACACTCATAATCGTGTCTTCTGTGACATTATAGAGTACAGATTAAAGACAGTCAAAGTCACTTATTATTGTACTTACTATTTCAAATTAGATATTAGGATCTGGCATTTTTTTTCTATGTCCGGAGTTTTATTCTGGACAGTATTTGTTTACTAGCTTTCAACTTTTTTAGGGGACCATTAAAAGTCTCATTTTGATCTTTCTTTTTTTATGCACTATTCAAAATCCTTCCAGTGCTCTAAGATCTAAAGAAGGTCAAGAACCTGTATTTTCTTGCACTGGACAATTAGATGTCCATTACCATGAACTTTCTATTGATGCTAGACTTCATTCAAAATGTTTTCACTTGGGTTTTCAGACTGATATTGATTTCCTTCTCCAGCGCAATATGTCTTTTCATGTAGTAAAGCCTGAAGCAAAAGAGAGACTCAAGAGGAATTTGAATTTTTGTCTGTTGGATACTTATTCTCCTTCTTTTCAACTGATCCAAGATCAAGAATTTTCCCTTAGAACTGTACCTCCTACTGTAGGCTCACAATTCCAAATAAGCAAGGCACGGTGTTAACCACCACAACAACGTAGAGGGAGAAGGATTGAGTAAGCTGGAAAAAGTCCCCCTGTCAACTCCCATGACTTCAAAGGCTGGCAGACCTTTAATTTTGCACAGTTCGCATTGTGCATGATGGTGGTGCTGATTAGTCAGCACAAAATTAGACACATGAATCAAGTTAAAAACTTATATATACAATAAATAAAAAGACCAATCTATCAGTTTACAGTGTGACTGAATGACTGCATAGATTATCACTGAAGTCATTTCATTAGTGCATTTCCCCCACAAATATGCCACAAGATTATTATAAGACAAAATGGCAGTTCTAGAAAATAATACTAAAACCAACTATGATAAGAAATTCAAAAAAGACAAGAGCAGGCACATGCTTCACTATCACAAAAATGTCAGTTTTTGCTGTTCGTGGTGTTGGGGTGGTACTTACTTGATTTTTGTTTTACTTACTAATAACTGAATCTAAGACCTTTGCACTGAGGTAAACCAACGCCTTCTTTTTTAAAAAAAATTTTAGAATCACAGTCTTGCAAAAGAGCTAAGTTGTCCACACTGTGGTAGAGCCAACAATCCTCCCTCATCAGCCTCCCAAAGTGCTAAGGTTACATGTAGACACCACCACACCCAGCTAAAAACACCAGGCCACTGAAAAGAGATAATGTACAACAGACCCCCTAATTTTCTTCCAGTAGGTCTCAATGTTTCATCTTCTGATAAAATTCCATTTGTCATTGAATCTTTCTCACAGATCAAACTCCAGGCACAGATCATTTGACAGATGACTTGCATTAAATACTGAAGGAAACAACCCAAACTCTGGGAATACTCTGAAAATACTGGAGCAGAACATTTCTCTAATTGTGTGAAGCCAGAATTATTTGAATACTAAAATTATATTAATGCAGTACATAAGAATTAGACTATTATCAATCCTTTATGACATAGAACCTAAAAAATTAAGCAAATGGAATTCATTGTATAAGAGGATAATACATGCTGGGGGTCAGCAAAGTTTTCCTAGGAATTTAAGGCTAGTTCACATTCAAAAGTACTGCAAATCAATATGTCAGCTGATATAGCATAAATGTGTTAGGTACATATAATGGAATATTATTCATCAACAAAAAGAAATAAAATAAAAATGCAAGCTATAACATGGACAAAACTTGAAAATGTTATACTAAGAGAATCTACTCAAAAATATAAAACCCATATATTCTGAAGATCTGTCTACATGAAATATCCAAAGCAGGTAAAATCCAAGAGATAGAAAAAAATATTAGTGATTGTGCTGATCTAGAGATGTGAGGAAGAAGAAATTAGAAGGAAATAGGAGTTATCGCTAACTGACAGAGGAATACTGTTTGAAGTGATAAAAAATGGCTTCAAGTTAATTATGGTGTGACAGAACCTTATGACTACATTAGAGATCATGGAATTATATTATAAACAGTTTAAATTTTACATTTTAAGTGGCTGAAATATACAATATATAAGCTGAATGTTTTTAGAAAATTAGTAATTAGCATTAACAAACTAAAAATACATATCATCACCTCGAGAGATGCATAAAAGACATTTACCAGTCCCCAAATCTCTGCCTGATGCAAACTTCAGCAAGCCAGAAATAAAAGGGAATTTTCTAGCTCAATGAAGCAAAATTAGGAAAAACCTACAGTTACTATTACACTTATTGATTTATCTTGAGAATCACACCTGCATCGATCATCCAGATCAGGGATAAGGCTGCTCTTTTTCACGAGCTAAAGGTTAGCAGCTTCGAATCCCAATCCAATCATAATTTTGTAGTAAAGTTTTTTTAGTGTGGCACTGGATTATGCCTCAAAAATGTAATGATATTAATATTTCAGCATTAAATATTTATAATCTGATAATTGACACCTTTTGATTCAATGAGTAGTCGTCTAACACACACGCAAGTATTCTCATTATACTAAATGAAACTTCAGTTTTTATGAAAAAAATATTCTATAAAAATGTAGTTTTCCAGAAAAACTTTGATGAGGTAGTGAGGCACACAAAACTGCTATTCCAATGAACTCTTTTACTAAGGTACATGTTTCGAACTATTTGGGGAAAGACCTAAAAGATAAAAACTTGACTTTTGACTTCGAAAAAAAGATTTCTTTGCTACAGTCAAACAAGAGTAGCGGAAATCTTTTTTTAATCACTAGTTGTTAAAGTTTGTGTTTAGACGTCCCCCCAAATCCTCTCGCCGTCCTACGTGGCACTTTTCCAGAGGTGGCTGGATCTAGAGTATGACAGTGGAACTGATTCATGGTGCAATGCTACGATGGAGGGCAGGCACTAGGTTTAAGGGCACAAGTGCTATCTCCCCTAAGTAATCTGAGTAAGATGTGAGAGGAAGTGCTGTGGTCAGCCCTTTTTCTTGCTTTTGCTACCTTGGGGATGCCAGGAACTGTACCCCACTGCAGTGCCACACTGTCAAGTGCTACTCTCTCTTACAGCCAGCCAAGTATAGACTGAATTCTGAAAAAAACTATGAGCTAAATAAACCTTTCTTCCCTTAACCTGTGGGTATCGGGTATTTGGGTTCAGAAACCACAAAAGTAACTAAGACAGAATTTAGTACCAAAGAAATGAGATCACAGTTGTGACTACCCTTCACTACATGGTTCAGGAACTTTGGGACTGTCCTGTGGGAAGAGTTCAGAAATGTTCTGAGCTGCTGGCTGAAAAAAGTAGATCTGAAACACCTTAGTCTGTATGTTATCAGAGATTCTGGTCAGAACTCAGAAGACAACAAAGCTGGTAAAGACCAGGCTCAGGATGTTTCGCTGCGAAGGACTGCACTGGTTACTGGATTTCAGATGTGTATTATGTCTTGGTAGAATGTTTGTCTCATTATTCCTATGTCTCAAAGACTTTACCTGAGACAGATATTAATGACAGCAGACTAATCTTGTAGAAGAAATTTCAAGGCAGTCTAATGGTGATGCAGTGGCATGGTTACTGTTAGGGCTTTTAGCCAGGTCTCCTGAGAATCAAAAGTATATAGCCCAGCAGAATGACTTAAAATGCAATGAGTTTGGCCAGAAAGGAAGCCCCAATAAAGTTGTGACCTGCAAAGATAGAGCAAAGGAAATCTTGATTCCTAACAAGAAACTGGAGAATAGTAAAGATGGTCTGAGGGAATCACAAAAAACATCAGAACTTCATCCTTTATAACCTCAAGATTGCCAAAATGAAGAGCCACTGGGCACTATGGTCCGGTGTGGTAGCTGCCTAAGGACCATGTTCCTTAGAATTTGGTTCATAAGCACTAGATCTCTACAGCCAAGAGAGAATCCCTGGCTACTGCTCCAGCTGGCAGCACACATGACATCATACATACGGTGATATTTTTAGGTGCATGAAGAATGCGAAATTGTGAGGTCAGGAAGGCTTCCCCCCAGATTCCAGAGGAAGGCTTGCAAGGCCAGGTAGTGTATCTCAAAGAGGGCAATGCAAGATGCTGTGAGTATGTAGCCAAAGACCCAGTGGAGACCCTAGGTTAGAGAAGCGAGAAATGTGGATTGTCCAAGGAAAGTGGCAAGAGTGAGCAAAGCCAGCCAAAGAAGAAAGCCATACAAGCCCAACCACGGGCAGTGGCACAGCAGCACAAGCTCTCTGAGGTTCACAACTTGCCACAGGCTGTTGGGGATGCCCCTGGGAGTGAAACTGGATTAACGTTTGCCCTCTTGGATTCCGGACTTGGGTTGTTCACCTTCCTTTGTACTCCTGTTTGTAACTGTTGAAATGGAAATTCTCTCTTGTCCCATTGAATGTTGGTAATGTTTAACATTCTTTTCACTGGTACCAAGTCTTGCTACTAACAGCATGCCTTAAATCTCAGAAGAGAATTAGGATTTGAATTTTTCAACAATGCTGAGACTGTTAGAACTTGGTAGTTCTTGGAGATGAACTAAACACCTTCTGCATAAAAGAATGTGCATGAGTCTTTGAAGGACAAGAGGAAGAACATTATGGCTCCTGTTTACATGCTTCCCCAAAGCAACATGCTTTCATAGATGTGATTTTTTCGGAGGTGGCTGGATCTAAAGTGTGCAATGCTGGAACTGACTCAAGGGCCCAAGGATGGAGTGCTACTCACTTGAACTAGTTTAGATAACATAAAGAGGGCAGGAAGAGGCTGTTCAAGTGCTTTGTTGCTCTGCTCTCCTCTGCTGTCTTAAACTGTTGCTTCTTTTCTATGTGTACTCTGCCCCAGAACCAACCAATTAAGGACTGAACCCATAAAGACTATAAGCTAAATAAACCTGTCTTCCTTTAATTTTGGGTGTTAGGTATTTTGTCTAAGAAATTATGAAACTGACTAAATCATTACTGTTCTTTCTTTTATTAAATTTTGTTTTGTAATTTTTTGCGACAATAGGAAAAGCTGTGATTCTCCTAAGCAGTTGATTTTGGAGTGTGCATTATTCTGTACAGTCAGTCTTGTAGACCCTAGGAATTATGTGTCATGTTCTCTTCTATTTCCCTTTTTAAGTGAGTTCTCATATGCATTCTAATTTTGCTCCCCAAATTTGTGTAGATGTTATGCTTCTACTCCTATCAGCTTGTTCTTTTCAATTCAGTTTTTATTCTTTCTCTATTTCCTGAAAAATGCATTCTAACTGCTGCCTTATTTTATTATACTCTTCATGTAACCCATTATTAAGTGTCATTATCCTATCATTTGAGTTTCAAATGCCATTTATTCCAAGGCAAGCCAAGCCTGCTGTGGGCATAATCCCTCCCACTCCATTTAGATAATGTAGGACAAGACAAAATAAATGGGAGATATATACCAGATCTTATACTTGTTTTAGGCAAGAAAGCTTCTCAGTTTCTGTTTTCATCTTATCAATTCAGCTTATGAATGACCTTCACTGCCTGTAGGACTGGCACCTCCTGTACAGCAATACTGAAAGTAGGACACCATTCTGATCTTTTCATCCCTACAAAATTTTACTTACATCTAGCTACTATTTAGTTGGCCATTATTCTCTGCAGAAAAGGTCACTTCCTACGGAAGTAGGTTAGGACACTGAAGAAAAAAACGTTACAAATCATGCCATTTTGTAAATCACTTTAATCCTTTCTCACATAAATTGTCTGCACCTACAACATATTTATTACTATAACTGCCATACAAACCAGTACAAAAACAAGAAAAATATCCAAATGAATTATCTCCTTAATTACATTCTACTAGGAAAAAAAAAACTATATGCACAGGTATAAACACATTACCATAATAGCAAAACTTTTATCATATGGGAATACAAATTATCTGTGAGAAAGTAGAGCCATGGGAGCACAGTCATTGTCAGTGAGAGTGTAAATTGGTACACTTAAAAAAAACAGTAAAGAATTATCCTGTAGATAGGATCATTTCTAAAAATATACTGTGTATCAGCTCCCCACAATGGATATAACAATTATGTACTATGAAATAAATGTACTCTACAACTATACTCTCCAAGATACAACCCTCTTTCCAAATCGTGACAGTATAAAATTTCAGTTTAATCTTTGTAACTTTTTTGTCAATTGAAAGTCTGTAGTGATCCATTCTTTCAACAGCCTTAACCAAGGAACATTGTGAAATGTGTTCTCTTCAAAAATTCTTGTTCCTTGAATATTTCAAGGTAACACATATAAATTTCATCCAAAAACTCCCAAACTTTCAATCTTCACCATAAATTGGTTAAGTTAAATTAAAATTCATTTCCCCTCATAATAGCCACACAGTAAAAACCTACAAGTCTGTGTGGACATTGTCTGCAAAACTGGATCATATAGACATAGACCATTTTGGTCAATGCAGAAAGTTAGATAGATGGCACTTGTTATGGGTTGTACCTATATATCTTCCTGAAGTGTCATGTAGTAATAGATCGGGAGACTCAAAGGTGACTGAATTAGGGTGTGTGAATGTGGATTAAGGTTGGATACTGCATTAAGGGTGTGGATAACAAAAGCCCTACCCTGGCTATGGGAAGTATGATCAGTAAGCTTACAGTTCTGGATGAAATATAAAGGGAAAGAGCTGCTGCCACTGCTTGCTGCTTCACTGTCTCCTCCCTGCCACACCATGAACTGTTTCTCCTCTGTGATTCCCTACCACCATCACCCCGTGCACACGCTATGCCACCCACCTTGGCACTGGCTGACTACAGACTGAAGTCTCTACAAATTCAGCTGAAATACATGTGTTCTCTTTTACCTCTGAATATCAAGTATTTTATCTCAGCAATGAGAAAAACAACGGAGAGAGTACTGCTATAGAGAAACTCATATATACACTGTATTTCAAATACTTAAGAGCATTGTTTATAAACTGACTTACGTAGTTCATGCCTATAATTCCAGTTATTCAGGAAACTGAGGCAGGAAGAGCACAAGTTTGGGGTCACTCTGGGCAAATTAATGAGACTTCATCTCAAAATAAAAGTTAAAAATGACTTGGGATATAACTCAGTGATACAGCACTTGACTAGCATTTACAAGACAATAAGTTCAATTCCCAGTATACACACATCCCCCACCAAAATGTGCACATTGTCCATGATTTAAAAATTAAAGAAATGGCTCCAAAATTATCTTGGACATGGAGCAGATGAACTGTGACACTGTCATAAAGCAGAATCCCATACAATAGTGAAAATGAATCCATTTTAGGATCACACACCAACATGAAAGAATGTTTAAATTGCAGCATAACAGAAGATAATGTCATACATTGTGATTACAATAAGGTCAATTTTTAAAACTGATCAATACACTGATAGGGATATGAAGGTAAAATCCAGGCCTGGTTGGGACAAGTCTTCCACATGCTATTACTCTAAGCTTGAAAATGGTTAGAGCCCTATGGAGAATGAACACCAACTCCTGAGTGTGGAGGAAGTCTTCACAGGCATGGGTTTGGCCCCGCCTATTCTGGTGACTCCCCTGCCCTCGGCAAGGACACACGCCAACCAATCATTAGGTGCTACCCCTGCTTAATGTCATATCTGCTTGCTCCCTATAAAAATACTGTGCTTATCTAAAATAAATGGAAGCATTCTTGAAACCTCCCCAGAGTCAGCTGTGTGATTCTGCACCTTAGCCTCTTGTTATAAGCCTAACACTCTAACAACAACATGGATATATTTAATACAGGTAAATTATTAAAAGTCCATGGAATAGCAATCATAAAGTTCAGCCTAGTTCTCTACAAGAGATAAGGGAGGCATTCACTGGGAGAAACACATGAGGTTTCAATGGCATAGTAAAGGGATGGTGGTTCCAGATGAGTGTGCTTTATTATCACCCTTCACAACTTATGGTTCACGTTTTTTAATATATGAGCGTACTGTTGAATCTTAATACAGTTTTTCCTTTTTGTCACTTAGTACTTTTCCCTAGTTTAGATTTCTTACTCTCATGATCAAGTACTTTACCACTCAGCAGTCAAATTTCAACTTTTGGTTTTCATGGATTTTGCAATTTGCTCTTGACCCCTTTAATGACAGCTGTTATGCTTCCAAATATGCATTACTATGTTTTAGTCTGAATTCATAGCCTATTTTGGCACTTCAGAGCTCAAAATGGATATTAATATAAGCTTCTCATTCAGGGTGCATTATCTTGCAGGTTAAATGAGGAATGCCAATTCAGATAATCCATTGTTCAATCACATGTCATCCAAATATTGACTCTGCTTATAATAAAGCATCATTACCTAGAAGAATCAACAGCACTTAAAATGCACGCAGTGTTTCAGAACACTCTTAGTATACTTTATTAATATTCTTCTACAAAATGCTCTTGATGGTATTTCATTCATATTTTAAAAATCTTCTCCTTGATTTACTTAGCTGAATCTCTAACCACTCTAATTTTTTATTAAATTCTAATTTCCTTTATATCCTGCTGGGGTTTCAAAAATAGCAGTGAGGTATGAAAACCTATTTGAATTTTTTTTTTGTTATTCCCATGCTGTTTTCATAAATTACTATATTTTTCTTAAATCTATTTTTGAACAAATTATGTATTTAACCACACCAGATGGATGTTCTGGTTATTTTGAATAACACATACCTTTTAAAATTATTAAAGCTATTTTATTTTTAATTATTATACTTAACAGTCCTTTACTATTCAAAAATTAAACATAAAGAAAAACTAAATTACACTAATAGGAAAATAACTAGTCTTTCTCAGTTAGCTAAGCATTTTTAATACATATAAATTAAAGGAGAAAAAAGAAAATCCATAATAAGTAGTATAAACATGGCTTTCGCTATGATCATTGTTCTATTGTCTTTGCATGTATACACTGAAATACATGCTGACTACTCAGCAAAGCAAAAGAAGTAATAAATTCTATCTTTAAAAGAAAATATGCCTTTTTATCATTAAACGACAACATAAGAAATATAGTCTCAAATAGTTTAGGGTTACAAACCTAACATCAGCCTAATTTTCACTTAAAAATACAATATCAAAACAAGAAAATGAAAAGATGAAAATCATATAGCAAACAAGAAGGAAGACCTAACTAGGCCTGCTATAAACCCCATCCACGGGAATGCCCGGAGAACTGAATACAATTGGCCAACAGAACTGGGCGTGGCCACCACCCACCTGGAAATAAGTGGAACTACTGCTCCTTCATCTTTCCTTCCATCTACAATTTGAAAAGTGGAACAACCAGAAGATTAGTATATATCTTGTAGCATAGACCATGCTTTCTGAGTTAACCTATCACATAGCCTTACCTCTTCAACTCTTAGTTCTTTATACCCAATTAGAAATTCCAAATTTTTGTAAGTACTATAGAGAGGCCAGCAGTGGAGGGAACAATAGTATTTGGGATTGAGAGCTGTCATTTCCACAAGGTGGCCAAGAGGAACAAATAATGATGGGAACAAGAAGAGCCCTATCAGCTGATTTTCTAGGTTCTGGTCTATTCACGCTGCTAAGGAGCTAGCTGTTAAGAGAAGAGTCCATATTAATCCCTGTTATCCACAATGTCCCCCAGAACATTCACTGTTTTGAAGAGTTGTTTGCCAAATGATGGGCTTTGGGGAACTGCTTAGATCATGGGGGCTCTAATGTCAATAAGTGGATTAATCCACTGATAAGTTAGTTAGCTAAATGGGGTGGTTGGAGAGAAGGCCTATTTAGAGGAAGCAGAACATGTCTAGTGTGGCTGTCTGTTCCTAGTACCTTCTCTCGGACTCTTATTTTTTTAATTTTATTGTGAGATAGGTACATTTTGTATACATAGCATGATCACACTCAACGTTGAAATTTGTACCAGTATATGGCATGAATTTATTCTCATTTTTTCCCATTCTCCTAACCATGTACAACACCCCGCCATGTACATAAGCTTCATTTCTATTTTTTTTAATTACCATCACATTTTTTTTCTTTCCCCTCATTACTTATCCCTACCCCCATTTCCCTTAAATGTTTTCTATTTTACAACATCTAACATACATTCTAGAATTCATTCTCTTTCTCTTTCTCTCTCTCTCTCTCTCTCTCTCTCTCTCTCTCTCTCTCTTGGCTGGCATCAGGTAAAAAGTTATTTGGTCACATCCTTCTGCTAAGATAGTTCTACCTTGACACTGATCTAGAAGCAAATGAAAACAAGTAAACATGGATCCAAACCTCTGAAACTATGAGCCTTAAGGGCTAGATAACCCTTTTTTTCTGCACACTGTCATTCTCAGGTACTTTATCACAGCAACACAAAGCTGCCTAAAACAATCACAGTGAACCAACATCTAATAAAGAGCCCCCATCCAGTCATCTCCTCCCTAGACCTCATCCCTTGTCCCACCCCAGCACCATATAGCACACAGCCATTTTTCTCCCCCTAATCTACGTAAGACCAAAGATTTTAATACCATGTAACTGCTACCACAAAGCACATACGATTAGATCATGAGTAAAAATAGATGAATCAATGCATCCTTTTCCTAGACAATTTAGAAAATAAAATTCAGCTCACTCAGGTTGTTTCCCCACAGAGGCGATGTTACTGAAGAGCTAATGGTAGTTACGTTTTAGAATACACAGCTGGAATAGTGGAAGAGCTGAGAGAATAGAGGAATTTGACCAAAGAAAAGGGTGAGGAAGAGAAGGACACGAGAGGGGAAAGAGCACAGAAGAAATAAAAAGGTACCCATGCAATTCTATCCCTGGCCAAATTGCTCCTGTCACTCATTAGTTTTTATGACACATTCCTGCATCTTCTCATTCAATGTTGTTTTTCCTTTAACTTACATCCTAAGAGAATATCTGCTATTTTAACTAGTATGGCTCAAGGAAATATATGAAGCTGGTATACAGAGAGAATGTAAATCGGAGCTGAACTTGCCAAACTGCTACAGATACGCCAAAGAGCCTTAACCTCCTGTGAAATCGATATTAGGGTGGAGGACATATAAATACCTCAGTTGTTGGCAACCACCAGAAGTAAATAGATAACTTAGCATTTAAATGCAAGCAACCTTGTGTCAGAACACCGCAAGATAAAGAAAAAAAAATATTTCCAGAGGCTAGGGAAGGAGCAGTCTCCTGAATTATGATAAAAAAGAAAGTTGTTCAACATCTTTAGAATAATGTATACAGTTTCTTTGAAACTTTTGCAGAAATCATCCAGAATGAAGTTAAAATTTTAAAAAGAACAAGATGGAATCTGAGAAAGAAATAGTTGGAAGAGATAAGGCTTGCAAGACATTTAAGATCAAAAAACCAAATTAAATTAACACGGCACTTAATAAAGAGAAAAATGGAATCAGGATCAGTAATATGGGGCATCTCTACCTCCCCTCACCCATGGCTACCACTTGGCAGCTCCTCGCATAGCACCTGGTGTTGTGACAAAAACATTCACAGGAGGGGAGGGTCTGACTCTTGGTTTTCATACCCACCTCCATTTATGTGAGCACATCCACACAAGATTACACTCAGCAACAGAGGTAAGAGGTACCCAGAGACTGCTTCTCCACATTCTTCTCTGCCATCATTGTCTGAAACTCTCCCTACTTCTTTCTGCTCATCAAGATTAATTACTTTTCTCAGGAAATGACTTTTCTTTTCTTGCCTATGGACACTCAACACAAGAATCCAAAGTGTTCTAATTGAACAGATCTGTCTGCCTCCTGCCGAAAGCACTCCCACATTAGGCCAGGGGACACAACATTGATGGATCTGGAGGTACAGGACCAAGAAGCAAAGTCCCTCAGCGTGTCCCTGCCCATAACACCAACAGAAACCCATCCCTTCCCGCCCTTGACTCCTTGGTAATCTATTCTTCCTCCTGGGAGCAGAGCACCAGATAGGGCCTCTGCTTTATGCACATGGTTTACCCTAAGGATAGTCCCCTGTCTTCTCAGAGTTTAGCCTCCAACCTGGCACTTCACCTCAGCCTTTGGAAGGACGTTGATATAAGGCCTGTCAGTAACAAGCCTATTACTGGCGGTGTATGTTTCAACCTGTACATGCAAAGGCCACAGGCCTATCTGTGACTTCTTTAGGGATAAGAGGCCAGGAGACCTGTTGAGGAGTCTACACTTCCGCACCAAGCACTCTATACACACTGAATGACAAGGGTAGCTGAAATACTGTGGGTCAAAATGGCAAACACAACAAGAGTAGACAACCACGTCTGTAGACAAGACCCTGGTCCTTCCAAGATGTAGTCTCCATACCTCCAAATCAGACTCCATAAAGAACAATGTCATTTAGTGGATTTTAATTTTGTTTTTTTTTTTTTGGGTAATAGTGTGGACACTGACAACAATCATTCTCTACACAGATCTTGTCTAGTGGAGTCCCTCCTGCTGAGCCCCATATACAAAGCCCAGCTTTGATAATATGGCTACGTTAGTAATATACCTAGTGGATTACTTTTTGTTTGTTGCAACATGACCCATTTACAGCAGAAGCCTTGTGGTAGCACTGGTGTAGAAGAGAAGAGTCTGTAATGTGACCCCTCTGTCCATCAGTATGCAAGTGTTTTTGGTGCTTGCTTTATATTATTTTAAATCTTAAGGCTATTTTGAGGACACAAACTGATGATCACACCACAACTAAATATTTTTTCCTGTGTATGGACTTAGCCATTTGGTTTTAAAAATGGTATTTATTCCCCAATTTATATAATATATTTAATATAATAAAGGATAGTTAATATAATTATATATAATATAGTATATGTTAACATACTTAATATAATGTAGGATATGTTCAGTTAGTGCTTTTGCAGGCAGTATCCACCCTCTGTAGCACCCCAGGATGAGCCCACATCACGTTTACCAAAGACAATCACCTGAATGCATTTTCCCTCACATAAATGACTCCTACAATTTTCTGGTGTACACGCTTTTTTTTTTCCCTTCACATCTGATCTTTCCCTAGTGAACTGTTTTCCATTTGTCTTGATTAAACCTCACTCTATTGATTTCTGTTCTTTCTCCAACTTCTGAGAAACCTGCGGTATATTAATTCGGTTTTCTGTGAAATTAGCTATCCCTCCTGGCACTGAATAACATTTAGGAAAGTTTTAAAATCTAACATCATTGAGTAACCTCCTTTTAAAACTTCGGATGCCTCATTTGCTTCTAGGAGGGTAAGACAATACATGCACATTTAACCTTAGGATGGGAAATCCTTCGTGTTCCAGTAATTCATGCTTCTTTTATTGGAGACTGTTCTAACACTTAAGGAACATCTACTAAAACATTAGATTTTAATAGAGTTTTACTTTGTAGTAGTTAGACTTTAATATATTTTTACTTTGCAGTAGGACAAAATAAAGAGTAAGTTCATATCCTAAAATCAAGATATGCTTTGCTAAGAATTATAATAAAAATGCATTCTTGCTTCTCGCTTTACTTTTCTGTGTGCCAAATGCCACACCTTCATTCATTCTTTCTTCCTCCCAGTTCTAAAGATCAGCGTGTCAGTAATTGTGTTGATGTGGTGCAGTGAGACAGGCTTTGAATGTGGTGTTTCCAAGTCTATGCTGTTAACATGTGCTCCAATCTTCCATCCCATAATTGTTCCGGGCAGTCTTTTCTAGCCACATTTCTGGAGGCTGAAAACACAGTGATGAACAGATGTTTCTGGCCCTCATAAATCTCAACGTCTGTGCAGAAGACAAACCATGATATTAGACCCCTCTGCATAGTTTTCTGAGGAGAAAAAAAATCTTCCAGACACAGACTCCCTCACCTGAGCTTTCCTCAGAATCTGTGCCTTACCCCTCCCTCATCTTGAGTGTCTCTGCTTCACCTCATAAGAGTTGTCCACCTTCTCCCTCTAAACTACCATCATCTGCAAACACGATGACACCAGGACCGAGCACCGTGCACTCCCAACGCTTCTGAAATGTGCAGCTGGCAATCACCCCAAACCTGACTCCACCTGCTCCCCACCTCCGTCTCCCTCCTCCCCTCAGACGGTTCCCTTTGGCAAACACAGAACTTCTAGTATCCTACAATTATTTTTAAAATTGTCTCCCCTTGTATCTTTCTCCAGATACTACCTTCACTCTCTCCTCCGTGATAAATGTAACAGAATTTGTTGTATAGTAATTTTTCTTTTCAGTTATCTCCTTCACTTTTCAAAGCAAACCAGTATGACTTTTTCCCTTATCATCGTCCTTGAAGATGAAAGGAAACAGAAAATATCCTAGTCACTTCACTTCCCAAGAGGGATGATTCAAAGGCAAGCATGAATGATACAAATTAAAATTAACTGGTACAGAGGGAAAGAAGCCAATGGGATTATCCTAGAGTGCTGGCAATCCTGTCTCCTCTATCCTCATCCTCTACTACCACAAACAGGATATATGAGGTATGATTTTAAAATATTATGCATGTTAATTTTTTTAAAAAATTCATTACAATAAACGGTACATCCCCATTAACCTCCCTCAAAAATCCTTCCTCTCACTTCAAACGCATATCCCATGCTTCCTGCCCCTTCCCAAAACAGTTCTGGAGTCCTCTGGAGTCCTGGTTGCACTGCAATAGCTGCCTGGATACTCTGAATGGATGGAAAACGAAATGTCCATTGCAATTTCTGTCAAATTACAAACATTCCCATGTGTCCTCATCCATCTTCTTCAGAAGACGTGGGACCACATGACTTCTGGCTCTTCCCCCAAATCAAAATGACAACCGAATGTCAACATTTTGAATCTATTCAAGACATCAAAGCAGCCATGTTGGTGGCTCCTAGAGGGGGACATCCAGACCTGCTTCAAAAAGTGGCAAGAACAGCGGGATAACATGAACAGCGTGTTCAACATGAGGAGTATTTTGAGGATGATTAATAGCAATGTGTCTTTTACAGTAATCAAGTTTTACAATCTAAGTATTCACTCGATTCTTAAATTTCACAAACTGTTATTAAAACTACTAATGTAAATACCATTTAAAAGCAAGCTTCAGGTAAAATATAATTTTTGAAACAAGAAGGCCATTTCAGCTCTAAAAATATCTCTTGGGTTAGCTATCTAATTCCTGAAAGTATTTCAAAGGACACAAACTTTTTACTTCAATACAAAAGTGCCCTAAAACTTTAGGAAATGATTCCTACAGTTATACATTTATGCAAATTAGCTTCATCAGGTCAGTAAATCATATAAAATTCTACTTGTTTCAAGAACTTTAAAAAATCAAGAAAGCAATAAATCTCTGATAGATGATGCCCTACATGCATTCTTTTGTCTCAACTCCAATAAAGTTTAGTCACAGAAAGATTATAGTCTGTGTTTCTAAAAATGTCCCAAAAAGTTTCAAATATAATCTTAGTTCTTCCTCTACCAACATCTCTCGATTAATGTCTCATTTCCTTGGGTTCTTGCTCTACACATACCCAGGTGCTATAAATGACATCTAGGTCATCAAGACAACCGAGTCTATAGTTCTCAAACTTGTGCAAACATAGGAACAGTTATTTTTGTTAGTTTCTCAATAAAGTTTCTAAATTCCTCATGGAAACTACTAGGCTTAAAACTGCAGGAACAGAGCATAAAAACTGAAATGTTTCAAAGCTTCTCAGATGATTTTGATAGTGATCCAAGTTTGGGAATCCCCAGGGAAGTAGAGATTACCTCTTCTGTAATATTTAATTGAATATTTCAGTTTAATAAGAATGTAGAGTGTTCTCAAGAAAATGGAAAGAAGAAATTCTATTTGACCCAAATCTTCCCATTTTAGGTATCTTCGCAAGTGTTAAAGACCTCATTTTACAGTGACTATGCCCACGCATGGTGGCACATGGCAGCACAATTCATAAGAGCTAAATCTCAGGAGCAGCCTAGACATCTATCGACAGATGAATAAAGAAAACATGGTATTTACACACAACAGGGGACAACTCTGTAGTGAAGAAAAATAAATTTGAGTAATTTGCAGGAAAATGGATGCACCCTGAAACAACAATATTAAGAAAAATAAATCAGACACAGAAGTTAAATACTGCATGGTTCTTTTACATGAGAAACCTGAAAAGCAAACAAAGAGCAAAACAAAAGGTCGAGATGAGGAAGTAGGAAGGTAGAGCTTTCTCAGAGGAGGGGATACATGTGCCTGTGTCAGTTCCCCACAAGGAATGTAAACATTATACACCATAAATATTTACTAATTTAAGAAATGGATTTTTTTAAAGGAAGTATGAGGTACTGCAAATGTGCTTTTCACAGAGTGAGAAAAATGGCCCAACCCCTCTACAAATTAAAATATACACAAGAAGAGACTGGAAAGGAGAAATGTGCTGAGGACGGTTCTCTGGTCTTAAGAACCCCTTTCCACTGAATACGGACTTGCACTCCCACTATACACGAAAATGGCAGCAGAGACAGAGCCCCCAGGGGTGCCCTTTACCTAAAGAACAGGTGGAAACATGCAAATGAAGGCAGAATCAGACACTGAATCCCACCTGGGGAGATCCTCAACTCTGATGACATGAGCTCCGCCCTCGGTGGTCCAGTGAGCACACACCACCTTCAGCAACCCTGGAAGACTTACTGGGAACCTTGGGAAGTCCAGACAGGAAACGCTGAGGAAACCTGTCATTGAATAAGATCCAATTTCACCAAACAGAAGCATGAGGCAAACTTACAGCAACCTGGATGCACAGAAAATGAAAACAAGGCACAGCTCCTGAACAATGGTCTCCATGTCTAGTTTTTATGCCTTACCATTTCCATAAAGTTGAGAACTATTCCAAACTCAGAGCAAACTTCAGTGCCCCCTCCTATAAAAGAGGAGTCAAAGAAAAAAAGACATACAATTTAGAATCACAGATACAAGACGGATCCTAAGTGTTCCCTGGGATCAGAGTGTTTATTCTCATAGAGCTCCTCTCTTCTCTGTTAGATGGAAATAGTGATTTTAGAATTAAATGAGAGAAAGAAGTTAAAATCCTGGACATGATGTAAGAGCTCAACAGGCTTTCATTCTTTATTTCTTCAGAGAGTTTTAAATCTTAAATTGGTGGCCAATTTCCATAAGAGAAAGCATAATTATGCCAAAGTATTATGATCTAATCCTATAAATTCTTGTAAAGCATGATTTTGAAAATTTGTCACCATTTAAACTGTGGGGAAAGGTAATATTCCATCGAATATCTGCATGAAAACTCCTTCCCTCCCACCAAAAATACCAAGAAAGCAACTGCTGATTTTACCTGCTCCTGAATTTCTCATAGGTTTGAATCAGAGTTTGGCCTGTGTCACTCTACTTACAATAGCTACAGAACGGATCTGTAAACTCAAGATATTGTTCTGATTATAATAACAGGGGAGCACTTTTTATTTCTGCTCAGAATGGTAAAATTCTATACCACTGAATTTGAATTGTAAAAACCTTTCAAAGACACCCTCTTGAAGCACTGGTCTCTGCAGATGGAGGAAGTAAAATGAGTTTCCTAATTTACAGACACTGTTATGATGCACAAGGCAACCATAGCTTCCAGGTATGGAAAATGGGGACTTGACACAGCAATTTAGAAGTTTTATAGTTAGTATCATTTTCTCGTTAATGGGTCCACTGACAATCATAATATTAAGCCATAAAAATTGGTGTTAAGTTGACTTTGCCAGTCCCCAATTTTCACCTTATATTTTTTTCTTATTCAAACAATCATTGACTTTATAGGTGAAGATAATTTTTGAAATCACTGATTCTAAGCACAGCAAAATGGCACAGAGAATTCCTTCCACAAAAATGGTTGCATTTCTTCCAATAACAGGTTTCTTTTGATCCTTTTCATTTTCTCCTTCTTTTCTATAATTTTCACTCATTCCAATTTTTTTTACTCATATGACCTACACACTAATGCTTAGGCCTTGAGCAAACTTTATTTACGTACATATCCCAATCATGACGCAGGAAATTTCCTGAGTTTCTTTATAGCTTTCCTAACTAGAATTACTCAGAATAGGCTGTATTCTGAGAATTCTCTCCACACATTAATTTTGATTGCTCTGAAATTTTGCATAGACAAAAATCAGACAGTCTCGCATGCCAGTGAATCAAGCTGTGCTAAGTAGATTTTACCCAACTCTTGAGCTTCCTCAGTCATGTCTGAGCTATGTCTATACACAGAGTTAAACTGCCCAATCACAAATTATAGTTTATAAATATGCTTGAATCATCAGGTCGCCAAAATGAATGAACTAATTTGAATGGCCACCAGTAATGTGAGAATTTTAATATCTCCACATCTTCACCTACACTTATTAAAAATTTTTCAACAAATTTTGAGTTGAAAATGTTTACGGTATGTGTGCACCTTTCACTGTCCCTACCACGATACTTTATATCCTTGTTTTAATACTATGGCCTTCGGTGGCTCTGGATTCATCAAGCACTAATCTGATCCAGGTTTTCATTTATCAGGCTCAGAAAATTGGTCCTGGGATGCTCAACGGGCCAATGCAACAGCACAGGTGGCAAATTTCAACTCAGAGCCCTGGCTGAACTTCTAGACCAGCCCTAGCTACCAGCGATGCACAGCCGCATCACCTTCGTTAAATTCCTCTCCAAAAACTCTTGTGTATATTTAATGTACCAATAAAGATTTAAAAAAAAAAAAAAAACTCTGACAAAGGCAATGCAGCCAATTAGTGATGGGCCTCGCTTAGTGCCCGATTTGGGTCTACATACATCCCACCTCTTATTGTCACTCCTTGGAAGAAGCGAACCACAGATGGGAAGCATAAAATCAAACATATGCTGCAAAGGAGATCAGATGAAAGAGTGAGAAGACTGGAATGCAGAAGAGCTGACCGTCTCACAGCGTTCGTGGAGAGAGGCCCCTGCTTACAGAGTAATGGGAGAGGGTCCGCCTCTTTCAGCCATTTTACCAGACTTTGTTTTCTAATTTCTTTATGTGGGACGAACACCTCTTCAAAACAAAGAAGGGTCACAAAGAAGACTATGTGAGCGAATACCTTATCATTCAAATCAGAAAAACATTTTTAGGGAAAAGAAAAAATTGAGGACAAAAGATCTTTATTTTAAGGATAAACTTTTTTTTTTCTGTTTTCTCATATGTGAAATGAGGCATTGGCTACATTTTTTTTAAGATCCCCTCCAGCTTCTTAATTTTGAAATGGATTAAACATATATGTGATTTATGTGATAGAGGGAAAACATAAATAGTTTCTTTATAAATATGTACTCGTGATAATGGAGTTAGTTATGTAAAACAGAAAGGAGCACTTGTCTCTTGAAGTGCCATTTCTGCTAATCTGTCACTAATATGAACATGATTGCATTATTATTTCATAATCGACTGTCCTTCATCTCCTCTTGCTTTCTTCTCTTCCAAAGGTATTTGCTTAAATAAATTTATGTTTAGTTTATCACAAGTTTTTCCTATAAAAGTATACTGAATCAAAATGATACACTCCTTATTGGTTTATCTGAGAATTATGAGATCAATTATTATGGTATGCAAGAGCAGAATACTAAAAGTAATAAATCCATCTCCAGTTAATAATATGAAATATATTTATAGGGTCTGAAATGAAATTAACATTAGTCATCTTTTCACCAAATGATCTGAAGCATATTTCTTTTCCCAAAATGATCTCAAGCAATGGAATAAAAACTCAAAAAAAAAAAAAAAAAACTTTTGGGATTTCTCATACCAAAAAAAAGTCCTTTATTAAAAACAAAAAAAGACTGACTTAAAATTACTAGTGAGTGTTTTGATTTGTTTTGACAGAGAGGGAATTAAAGAGACAAGACATTCAGTACCTTACTAAGGAATCACCTTTTCCCCTGGCCATTTGAGGATTCATGCTTTCTTTAATTAGAAATTGATCAAAAGCCTAATAAAGTTTGAGTGCTAGCACTAAAATCCCTTTCCTAAAAGCTGAATTCAATCAGCTTGTGAATTTTCTCCCCTAGTTCACACTCAATGCCCCCAACCCATGTCAGAATGGAGGATAGATGGGGAGGTTCAAATTACTTTTATTTAGGTGGTTTCTCATTAAATTTTTAATAGCCAGCGCAGTCACGATCAGTCACTCAGAGCAACCAAAGAAGTACACACAACAGTTCTTCCACAAAGTAAAGTGAATAAATTGAAAAATACGTACAAGGAGGTTTCTAGAGACATGCAGAGAGGAGGAATCTAGACTTTGTACAGAGAAATGATTTCAGGTAACAGGCCCCGTGGTCCATGATTTACACAGAACAAACCTTCAACCTCTCTTAAGGAACAATACACACTAAAAGAGCCAAAGAGTAGACAGAGTGAGTCAATAAAGCACTGCGAGGACAACAGAGTGGAGAAAGGGGGCTGATTTTCATAGCTAAGTGACGAGAGCATGAGTGTTTGTACTGTGTCACATGTCCTTGGGGGCTAAGTTTAGGGTTTACTGTTATATATTTTGATGGAGATCATACAAACATATTTGCATACATATGGAAATCTATATGAAATATGGAATATATGCACAAAACTTCCTTGGGAAAAATACGCAGGAGATCTTACCATTATCTTCCAGAGAAAACAAAAATGTCTGCTTTGGGGGAAAAAGAAAAAAAAACAGACTAAATAAATTAATAACAGCTGGGAGTGAAAGGCAGAAGATGCTGGGCACAAGCAAAGCATGGAGAAATGGCCTGGCTAAAAGGTATGGCTAGAGGGCTCTGACCAAGGCCAGGCCCTGAGTGAAGACTTCACAGAACACACAGCGGGGCCGTGACGAGGTGGTCAAGCAGCAGGAAGAGACAGCAAATCTAGTGCAGTCACAGTGGTTTCACAAGGGACAAGAGGCCATCGCATGCTTAGGGGGGAGCTGAAGGGTCACTATCAAAGAAGCAAAAGCAGCAAAATCCCACAGGAAAATAAATCCCAGAGAAAAGCGAAGTGATGTCGAAATTTGCCTTTGTCAAGGAATCTACTGTTCTCATAATTTAATATGAGAAATTTACTCTGGAATCTGTCCTGGATCATTCTCCCTTATCAGAGTCATTCTAAGTCTAGGGCCACAGGACTCCTCTCCTCCAATCAGATCTTTTCTCAGTCTAGTGCTGAACCTATCCATGTATGTCATTTGTTTTTAAGACAAAAGATATTCATATATGAGTGGGTTTTTTAAACCTAAGACCTCAGCATTTACTTTCCTATACATCAGTGGCTCTGGTGTTGCAGTTTGGTCGCTCACCTCTAAACGGTTCACCATTGCTGATCTTTGCCAATAAAGTCATCTCTAGGCAGCTCAAGCCACACTCAAGAAGCCAGTGGGGGAAAATACTCTGAGCCCCAGACCTTTCATCAGGAGCTTCTTCTGCATGAGACATTTTCGAATAACTCAAGTTTAACAGGAAGTTCTGATACAAACCAGGAAGGCACTCAGAGTGAGGGTATCAGAGCTGGAAGCACCAGGGGAAATAAAATAAAGAGCTGTATTGTTTCCTTAAGTGTCTAGGGGCAAAACTGTATCTACACTGGGGATGGAATCTCAGTGAAATGACAAAGAATGAACAGATTCCTTAAATGTCTTGGGAAAGAAAAGCAAATATCATATACAGGCCAAATGTTAAAATGCACACCAGGGGTGATCACTTTAAAGTATACAACTGTACACTTGTTAAGAACTCAGTTTCCAGACTCTTCTCACCTACATCACTGCAGTTCCTACTTCAAAATACTTTCCAAAACCATAGAAAGTGACTAGGGAAGAAAAGAACATGTGAATTTTTAAAGCAGAGATTTTAAAGGAAATGACAAAAGGAACTCAACATGAACAGTGTACTCCAGGAACACAAATGAGCTGTTTTAAATTATTTTAAATGTATCCAACGCTGAAAAAAATAAGTAGCTTGTAAATAATGAAATCCAGTCTCTTCCAGTGTTGCATAAAGCAGTTATTAACAGAAAGAACTAGCACGAATCCTGTGCTGCTACACTGGAACTGGGGGCATGAACAGGAACGCATAGTCCTTCAACAGATGGGTAGACAGGTAGGCAGACGAACACATACGCATCTCAGTACACAGATGACTTCTGCATAGTGAGTTAGTAGGTTCTCATACATATACGTCCTAACTCCCTCTGCCCTCAAAGCAATGAACTCCAATGGAAATAAACACATCTTAAAATCTACATCTTGTTTTCTACTCTCTCTAATTCAAGGAAACATTGAGGAAAGCAACTGGCTTCACAGCTGGGACAGGAAAAATACAAGGTGGTCTTGGAGTATGCTGAGGGGACAAAATACTATCTGCTCTAAAAAGAATAGAGAAGCATGTTGAAATGGCACATGAACCACCTGAAGAGCTTCTTGCTAGTGGCCAAGTGTGGAACAAGTTGAGCAGATATAAATAAATGAATAAAGTAGTAAATTAGATTTTGGACCATAAAATAAAACACATGTTGTAGGATAAGTAGCCTCTCTTTCCAACAAAATTCCAATAACTAAATATAGAAAGAATTAAGGGAGTTAAAATTACCATTGTAACACCAAAGTAATTATTATATGAGCAAGATCCCTTTGTCAATACTAAAATAGTAATATTAAAATGTGATGCATACATACATAGAGCCATTTGTAATTTATAGAGGCTCAAAAACAATATAATCAAAAATAATAAGTATATTAATCTGATAAGAGATCCAGGCAATATAAAAAGCTGAGGCAGAAGAACTGCAAGTTTGAGTTTCAGCAGGACAACTTAGCAAGACCCTGTCTCAAAATAAAAGATAAAACAGGGCTAGGGATGTAGTTCAGTGGTACAACACCCTGGTTTGCATTCACAGTACCAAAAAAGAAATTATAAAATAGGATATCACAAATTGAAAATGTGGGGAGGAGTACAGAACTTTTTTTTCTTCAAATACAGAAAAACTTTCCTTTTCTGGCATTTTTATAACTGTAATGGCTAATCTTGGTCATCATCTCATTGACTTGACAGCTCCCTAGAAATAAACTCAAACATATGAAACTTATACTTCAAAACAGTGGAAAGAATATGTGTTAGAGAAAGAAGTTTCTTCAATAAGTGGTACTGAGAAAACTGGATATTCACATAGAAAACAATGAAACTAGACACCTATGTCTTCTTACTTAATCCAATTCAGAAAATATTAAAGGCTTAAATGTAGAACTCCTAGAAGAAAGCATAGAGGAAATATGTCAGGACATTGGGAAGGCAAAGATTTCTTGGATAAGACCCACAAAGTTGCATCAACCTAAAACACTACATACAGCAAATGAGGAAAGAAGCAACATACAGAATGAGAAAAAATATTTTTTTTTTTTTAGGTTTTTTGAGACAGGGTCTCGCTTTGTAGTTCAGGCTGGCCCTGAGCTCAGCCTCAAACTCATCACAGCAATCCTCCTGCCTCTGCCTCCCGAGTGCTGGGATTACAGGTGTGAGCCACCACGCCCGGCACTGTGGTATGTGGTACTGGTTGCTGCTGGGCGTGAGTCTCCACACCCAGTATAGGTATGTGGTTACCAGGGATCGAACCCGGGTCCTTGCGCTTGCAAGACAGGCGCCAGAACCACTGAGCTAAATCCTCGGCCCGAGAAAAAATATTTTTAACTATGCATCAAACAAAACGCTCATATCCAGAATGCATAAGGATCTCAAAAGATCTCAAAAGAAAACGATTTTTTTTTTTTTTTGAGACAGGGTCGCCCTTTTTTTTTTGTAGTTTAGGTTGGCCCTGAGCTCAGCCTCGAACTCATAGCAATCCTCCTGCTTCTGCCTCCCAAGTACTGGTATTACAGGCGTGAGCCACCATGCCCAGCACCGTGGTATGTAGTGCTGATTGTTGGTGGGCGGGAGTCTCCATGCCCAGCATTGTTGTATGTGGTTATTGAGGATCAGACCCGGGTCTGCACTTGCAAGGCAAGCACCGGAACCACTGAGCTAAATCGCCAGCCCAGCAAATGATTTTTAAATGGGCAAAGGACCTGAACAGATATTTTTCTAAGAAGTCAGACATATAACCAACAGATCCATTAAAAATATTTCATCTTCACTAATCATTAAAGAAATGTGAATCAGAACTACAGTGAGATACCTCACACCAGTTAGAATGGCTACTATAAAAAAGCCAAAAAGAAACCAACGCTGGTTAATACATGGGGAGTAAAGGGAACTCTTACACAAAATGAGAATGTAAGTTAGTATAAGCATTATAGAAACAATGTTGTGGTTCCTTTGAAATTAAAACTAGAAGTACTGTATGATGCAGAGGAAATGAAACCATGATGTTGAAGGAACATCCTCATGTCCAGGTGCCCTGCAGAATTATCAACATAGCCATGAAATGGACACAATATAAGTTCCCATAAGCTAATGAACAGATTAAAATGTGACAGAGATATTATCCAGCCACATCAAAGGAAGAAATTAAGTTGTTTCCAACAACACAGAAGAACTGGAGGTTAAGTGAAATAAACCCGGAACAGAAACACAAATACCACATAATCATGCTCACAGGCAAAATCTAAAGAGTTCGTCTCACGGAATTTGAGAGATCAGGTTTATCACAGTTTGGAGAAAGAAAACAGAAGAGAATGATGGGAAAAGAATGATCAGTGTCTAGTTACCCACTTCATAGGCAAATCAGTTTCTGCTTTGCAGTAGAGTATAAACAATAATACAGTGATACCTCCATTCATGAACACTTCCTTCCATGAGCAATTTGGTTCATTAACATAGGTAGTCAGCAAAATTTTGCTTCTGTTGGTGAACACTACACCAGCCACCCTCCCCACACAAACATGAAGGTGGCCATCTTTCCCAGAATCATGGAAATAATTAAGTTCATGAACTGAGGTACCTCTACACTGCATAATTCAGAAATGCTGGAAGAAAAGACTTGGCATGTTTTCACCACAAAAGAATGATAAAAGTTTTGAGAAATTAGATGTGTTTCCCTTGTCTTGAACATCGAACAATTCAGACAGTTCACAGCAAAATATCACATGGTGCCCCACAAAGGTGAAAAATTTTTGTCTCAAATTAAAAACAATTTTTAAATAAGGAAGAAAACAAAACTTCTATAACCAGGCTACTTTAGGGGAAAAAAAAGTACTGAAAACTGCACACCAAAAGAAAGAATCCAATGACATAACTTTGTACTTACTTTGAGTCCTTGTAAAATATCACCCTAGCAAAAAAGAACATCTTGGCAACCTGCTCATAGCAAGTGCAATAAATTGACTTCTTAGAATTCCTCCTGGGTTTTCTCCTGTAATCCAGCAGGGTAGATCCTGTGCCTTCAGCTCAAATGTCTGAGGACTTGGGATTTAACACTACAAGGTTCTTTCTGTCTTCGTCTGAACCGAGACAACTAGGGTGGGCGTGGAAAGAAGCCTAGATGGTAGACAAGGTTCAGGTCAGCTCGGCTCCAGCGCTCTGTAACTTGAGCAACATCCTTAATCTCAGCAGGCTTCATTATCTTTCCCTGCATTGGGAGAAACCTGACCTGAGATATCTCTAGGTTTCACTGGAGCTTTGAAATTTTGTCTCCTAAAACACTAATGAGCTGCACCAACATTTTTACAAGTACTTTCTCCCGTGTAACACAAAAAGTGTTAAGATCTGCTAATGAGAGATTAATTAAAAATGTGGAAAATTCTAAATACAAAGCAAAACTAGCTCCTCCTATATTCAAGTTAAATGAGAGACCTTACTACTGTAATGTGATTTCAATCCCATTAAATTGGAAGCAACGCCCAAGAACAGCCTATTTGCTGACCAACATCATTCTACTGCAGTAAAAATACTGAATTCTCTTCTCAGCTTGCTACCAAAACTAATCATGACAGAAATCAAAGAAGTGATCAAAAATATTGAAGCTGAATTAAACAGAACTTCTTTGACTCTTAATCACTACCACTTACTAAATTATTTAATATTTCTATGCCCAACTATTAGAATGTACTAAGTGACATTTTGGTGAGGATTAAACAAAATAATATGAACGCTTTGCAGAAAATAAGAGGTAAGTAAGCGACTGAAGGGAACAGCAATGTTAAACACACAGAAAATGTTGACAAGGAATGCAGGGGATGCCTTATAACTTGGAAACTTCCCTTGAGAAAAGAGCTGAACTGGAAAACGAACCGCTAAAATTTTCCTTCATCTAATTAAATGGTTATCAATACTGACTTCTCAAAAAGAATCATGTGTAAGCTTCTAAAAAATGCCAAACCCCTAGCTCCATGCAGAACCAATAAATATGAGTATTTAGCCTGATGTGAAGATGTGCTTTAACATAACTTCAGAATAGTCAGACCATTTGCAGCTGCTTCTAAAGATCCACATGTAATTTAACTTTGTGGATTCCAATGACTATGTTTCCTCTACCAGGAACACAGAAGTTCACAAACCATGACTAGTTTATAGGTGAACTCATGACACATCTCATACAGTGAACAACATCCCAGGAAGCAGTGATTTTCTCCAAAATCTCATATTCTTATATATTCAGAGATAGTTTGTATTTAAGTAATCCAGTGAATGTCTAAAGTTGGAGTTTCAATTCTATTATCATCTAGCCAATAGCTAAGGCAGAAATCAACCTGAAGTGATATATGATAGCAAAACTGCATCTGTGAGCATCGATTTATCTATCTTTGTGCACTAGTACATAATCTGATAAGAAAACACGGAGCAAAATAAATAAAACAGCTTTATTCTATCACTGTTGGGATACAATAACCATCGACATTTTCAGTTTGATAAAACATTGTGATTGTTAGTCTTAAAAGATATTTTCAAAATCATAAGTGCCAGTAACTAAGATTTTTAAAATAGAAAGATATTACTTCACATTCTTATTTCCTCTTTGGCTTTGAAAATATATCAGCTATAATAATATTATTTTAGGGCCAGGGAATTAGCTCAGTGGTTCTAGCACCTGCCTTGCAAGTGCAAGGTCCCAAGTTTGATCCCCAGTAACCACATACAACAATGCCAGGTGTGGTGATTCACATCCACCAGTAATCAGTAGCACATACCACAATGCCTGGCATGGTGGCTCAAGCCTGTAATCCCACCACTCAGGAGGCAGAGGCAGAAGGATTGCTGTGAGTCTGAAGCTCACCTGGGCTACATAATGAGCTCAGGGCCAGCCTCAACTACAAAGTGAGATCCTGTCTCAAAACAAAACAAAACAATATATATATATATATATATATATATATATATATATATATATATATAATTTTAGTGATAATGTACATATGCTGTTATAACTTCCACTAATCGTGGTATAACAAGTGTATAATTTGTATAACAAAACTGCCATTGCCCAAATTATATTGCTACTAATATCTAAAAATGTTACATGGTAATAAGGAGCAGTGTAACTTTTCTTCAAAATAGAGAAAAGGGCCCACGTCACTAAGAACTGATTTTGAAATTTGCCTTTGCGAGTTTCTAGACTCTGTCTCCTATAGTGTACTGTTGGTCACCCTTCCACTGCTGAGACTGAAAACCTAAGTAAAGGAGGAAAGTTGTGTTTTGGCTCACAGTTTCTGAAGGTTCAGTCCATGGCAAGTAAGTGACCTTGATTTGGGGCCTTCAGAAAAGCAGAACACCATGTCAGGGGGTGAGGGACAGAGGAGGAGCTTTGTTCGCTTCCTAGAATTTTGAAAGCAGAGAGGAAGGGAAAGGAGATGTAGTACTGTCCCCATGACCTAACCTCCTTCTTCGAGGTTCTACCTCTGAAAGGTTCTACCACCTCCCAGTTACACAACAGTGGTGACAAAAACTATAATGTATGACCTTTCGGGGGACATTTAAGATCCAAACCTCTAAACCATCTCACATACTTTGAATTAAGTTTGCATTACTAAATATATCACTATCAATCAGTAAAAATCTTTATGGAAAATTTTTCAAACTATAATACATTCAAAGAATGAAGTACTTCGCTTCCTACATAAAGAATTCTTTTAAGAAAATAATAGCAAATTTTAAAATCCTATAATTATTCCAATAAATATTAACTTTACCAAACTAGTATAAAGAACAGAAACACTACTATTTCATTCTTTCCAAGATTTATATCTGTTTAGTATGTGACTGGAGAATTACTTAAAAAGTTTGAACACCCATTTCCTTCTACCATCACTAAATTCTTTTAGGCTTTAATGTGTGTGTGTGTGTGTGTGTGTGTGTGTGTGTGTGTGTGTGTGTGTGTCTGTGTGTGTGTGTGTGTGTACACGTGCATGCTGGGAATTAAACCTGAGACCTTGTATTTGTGAAGCAGATGCCAGAACCACTGAGTTAAACCCCTGGCCAAGGCTTGAAGATTATTTAATTTTTTAATTTTGTGTTCCATGTTAATGATAAAGAAAACCAAAAGCTTACTTCTAAGATATATTAAAAAAAAAAAAAAAGAATGAGCTTCTGTTTAGTTACACACTGATCTTTGACATAAGAAATTCAGTCTGCGTGCCATTCAGATTTCTCCATTATAATGAATAAACTTACTTCACAGGGTAAGTTACTATTCTATAATTTCAGACAGTAAATTTATGTAAGAAAAATGTTCAATTTATGTATCTACGAAACCCAAATATACAATGGCCTTGATAATACTTATTTTTCTTTCATATATTTTCTAGCTGTTCAAAGATGGTGAGCAAATTCTTTTCCATGAGGTTATGTTGATATTCAGTTTCTGTTTTATTATTCTTCAACTCCCTTAGGTTGTTCTCATCATAATTTGGTAGCTGAAAATTTCCTTAATAAAAGAATTGTAATTTCAAAGTCTCCATTTCCAGTTAAAGAGAAATTAATAGAGGGTAAGTGACATTGTCTAATACAATACAGCCAAAGTCATGTGCTTCATAAGGACATTTTGACTGATAATCAACTAAGTAATTATGATGGTTTCATAAGCTTACAATGTCTAGTAACATAAGAGCCATCCCAGATTTGAACTCTGTACAACTTTCTCAGACAGCATCCTCACCACTACGTGACACTTGATGGTATTCAAATGAGCATTAGTCAGCACTCTATTTACTTCAGCAATGTGTGTCATCCATCATTCAAACTCCAACTGTCCACTACTTACATACAGTGTCATGGAAATATCATCAATTTTAGAGCCAAGCAAACTTTTTAAATTCCAGGTTACACATTTGAGCAAGAAGTATCACATACCTTAACTGTAAAATAGAGATATTTTATGTCATGGGTTAGAAATTAGTATGAAGGGCTGGGGATATAGCTCAGTGGTTCCAGCGCCTGTCTTGCAAGCGCAAGGACCCAGGTTCAATCCCCAGTAACCACATAACAATACTGGGCATGGAGACTCACCCCAGCAGCAACCAGTACCACATACCACTACCGGGCGTGGTGGCTCACGCCTGTAATCCCAGCACTAGGGAGGCAGAGGCAGGAGGATTGCTGTGATGTGACTTTGAGGCTGAGCTCAGGGCCAGTCTGAACCACAAAGCGAGACCCTGTCTCAAAAAACCTTAAAAAGAAATTAGTATGAAATAATATAAAAAGGAGACTGAAGAAGAGATAACTGAGTAGAGCCCATGAAATTTTGCAGAGGTGGAAATTCTCTGTATACTGTAATAAGATACATGTGACTATATATATATATCTATATATATGACCGACAGGAGGTACAATGCCGTAAGTGAACCCTAATGTAAACTATGGTCTTTGAGTGTCCCAGGTGCATTGATGAAGTCCCATCAATTGTGACAAATGCACTATCATGGTAAGGGATATTGATGAGAAGATAACCTATATACATGAAGGAGCAGTGGACACAAGAGAAATCTGTGAATTTTAAACTGTTCTAAAAATACTTCTCCACTTCTTCCTCACCAAGATGTTTATCTATAGGATCAATCTCACAATGTGCAAGCGCTGGTACACCATACCATGTCAAGTTAATTTTAGGGGGCCAGGAATTGCTCTCTCCCTTGGATATACTAACCCTTTTGGTTCACAGAACAGGACAACCTATCACCTGGGCTGCAGGGATCTTGTATGTTTTAATCTAGCATGAGTCTATTTATTTAAAAATAATGAAAATGAATGCACTCTGAAATTATAATATTGAGTGAAATAAATCAGACACAAGAGCTTAAAAATTGCAAGGTTTATCATAGATGAGAAACCCAAAAAATATAAAGAGCAAAATAAAAGATAACAGAAAACACGGAGATAGACTTTTGGCAAAAGAGAAACAGACCAAGAGATGGAGGGAATTGGAATGGAGGAAGAAGAAGCAAAAAGACTCAAGATGTGTTATGCACATGTACCAACTCCTCCCAAGAAATGTAGTAATTATGTACTGAGAACATGCACTAACACAAAAGAAACCTCAAGAGACTTCTGACTTTGGTTCTGTGGCTCTATGACAGCAAATATAATGTGTACCTAATTTTCTTGGACTTACAGAAGCCATATATGGTTTCTGCACCAAGACGCTGAAGATTCCCAGGCAAGACAGTCAGCCAGGGAAGGCGATTCTTGGCCCCACCTTTCCACTGGCCAAGACTCTGCATGTGGCTACTTCTCCCTGCAAGCTGGACTGATCACCTCAACTGGAATAAAGTCTGCTTTGAGAAATCTCAGAGGTGGAAAGTCTGAGCATTTGAATCCTAGAGAACTTGCTTGGTCTTCATTTATTCTTATGTCCCTTTTTTTCAAATCAAAACCAAGGAACTGAGAAATTACCACAAGTCTGTATTTTTTGTCTGATCAATGACATTTTCCTAAGGATCTACAAATTTCCTTGGTAAATATGGACTACTACAGAAGTGTTCTTAAGATATTTCATATGTACTAACATGCAATGCCTAGTAGATTATCTGGAACTATGTAAATCAAGTTGTTGACAGCTATAAAGTGTGATGGGGAAGATTAATTCTATTTACATTATTTTATTAGGTTTGTAATGCAAACACATGCATATATCACTTGAATACATTCTTTTAAAGAGTATGTAGATAAAACAATCATTAGAAATAAAATTCTTGAAGTGGTTGCTATCATACATCTTCCTTTGAGTACTGTATCTCTCTGAGAACAAAGTTTCCTTAGAGGAGATTAAAACATTAATTAATTTCTTAAGGCACTTTTTATATTTCATATATGTCAATGTTTAAAAAGCATAATTTAAGTGCAAGAGAACAAGTTGGCTTTACAATAAACTGCTCACATTAATTTCTTTTCCCTAGATCCAGTATATAAAGCATTAATGAGAGTCACTCCGTGATGTTTAACCTAAGTAATATAAAATGACATGTTTAAATGCCACATGTACTACAGGAAGGAAAATAGTTCTATGTAACGTATCTATAAATTTTGCCAAAACACTGGACTGAGATAGAAATTCATCAGTGGTAGAGAGATAGTATAATAAGGCCAATGATGGGGTGATAGTTCATGTTGGATTCTTATGGCAACAGCTCTTGACAGAGTGCAAACAGAAAAGCAAATGTACTATTAGTTGGAGAATAAATCCAAGAGTTTTGTAAACATAAAAATGACAAAATTAAAACATGGAGTTGTATGATTAGCTATCAAAGTATAGTACAGGCAAATTTTATATGACAAAATATTGTGCTTAAAATATCATCAGTAGAAAAATGAGTACGCCTCATGAGAACCTATTAATTTTTGCACAAGTCCCCAATGAAGAGAAAAATAGCAACATTACATTAAAAATAAAAAATTAAAGATGTAGGAATTTCAGCATGTTGGGATCCCCAGTCCTTCCAATATAACTGGGAAATAGCAAGCACACAATAGCTATTGTTGATTAAATTCCTAAATTGAAATACACATTTAAGAATGTCACCCCTGGAAAGTGGACATAGACATGTTTTCTTTCTTCTTCACTACATCTTAAATTTTAATATATATTACTTTGTCAGCTAAGACAAGTGATTTTTAAATGCTTAGTACAAAATGGATTAAAACTGTCCAGCTGATGTCCATCTGAAGTCAAGTTACTCAAGTGACTATGGGGGTCCACTAACCGGAAGGGTTATGCAAAGAGCTTTATGGTCCAGGAGATGAAATAAGCACAAAGATGAAGCCAATGTAAACTCACATTTTATGCCTATAGCTGATCATTAACCTAAAATCTAAGCACATGATTCCTCTAAATAACCTAAACATCCCTTTACTAACCTGGTTCACAACCATAAGGAAATAGATATCCTTTTTTTCTGGGAAAACAAAAATGCCTCTGAACCAGGACTGTAAAGACAGTTACTTTGTATGATCAACTAAATCTGGTGAATAAACTGAAACAAACTCCACACATTGGTAAATTTTCTGAAAACAATATAATTAGAGGCAGGATAGAAAAATCTACTGTTACTTTTAGTTATCATTCTTCAGGCAATATTAGTCAATACAATAAGACTAGAAGAGAAAGAGTAGGAGAGAGGCAAACATTAATGGGCCATGGAGTGAAAAACAGAACTAGTCTCATTTTAACACCCATAACAGCACCCATAACATTGAGCAAACACCTAACAAATCAATACTTTCCAAGATTATGACGAGGGGTATGCACGTTGTGGTCATTAAGAGAAAGAAAAGACAAAGAGTTCTGTTTTGCAACAGTGACAACCCGAGGGGAAACCTAACCTCAATGGAAGGGTGTTGTCATGTTGAGGAAAAATAATTGGTGGTTGGGCCACTGAGGATACTGGAATTTGTGGACAGGGGAGCAAAGAAGAGGAGTCCAAGATGCCTGGATATAATTTCAGTTTGTTTGTAGCCAGATTCAACACTGCATATACACTGGGGAAGCCTCCCGAGGGCACTAGGCGGTGGGACCTCTAGGGTGATTCTGTAATAAATGTGAACCCCTTGTAAATAGGAGTAGCAACCTTCACCCCACTCCGTGAGGCTGCAACCTGACCATGGTCTGTAACTTAGAATCATACCACACGACACACAGAATCCTCTCACGTCTTGATCCTGGGACTCCCAACTTCCGGAAATATAAGAATTAAATGTTTGTGGCTTAATTTGTCCAGTCTATAGTACTCTGTTATAACAACTTACACTGATTGAGACAGGATATAAACTAACCATGAACATATGAAGATATGTACCACGTTTGTGGAGCACATTTATTCTCTTTAAACTACACATTCTATTTAATTACAATGCAACAGTTCTTCTAAAATTTACAGGTAAAAGAAAGGTCTATGCAAACCTAAGACAAATTTTCAAAGCAAAATATAAAAGAAGTATTCACATTCACTTCAGAGATGTTAAGACCTCAACATCAAAAGACCCTTTAGCAAAGATAATTGAGCTTGACTACATGAAAATTCTGAACTTCCACACAGTTTAAAAAAAAAAAAAGAAACTACAAATAATGTTAAAGATCAAAGGAAGACAGAAAAACATTTCCCAGAATATGCAAAGAATTCTTGGAAATGAGTAATTAAAATACAATAGCAATAAATATAAGAAAAAATGAGACAAGACCACTAGATGAGGGAGGGATACAAAGTAAATATACAGAAAGTTGCTGAACCTCAATGATACCCAAGGAATTCTGATTACAATGTGAGATACCAATTTTCATACATAAAACCAAATACTTAAGTCTGAAACTATAAATAGTTAATGAAGCTATGAGGAAAAGGAATTCTTACACATTCTTGAGTACCAAAAAGCAGTCACAGAGGGGAATTAAGCTAAATCTAGTCACATCAACAATAATGCTACTTCATTTTCCAATATATAACTCTTCTCTTAGTTGACTCTCCTTCCAGAAAAGTTGAATATGTACAGATAGAAACATATTTTAAAGATTTTTGGTGCAACATAACAAACCATGAAAAAAAATTTTAAATGGCACACAAAAGATTTAATTATTCACAGGCACAAGAACAAACACATTGTGTATCCTTATGATGAAAAAGTATATAAAAATCCAAGTAACAAACCCAATTTATGTACAAACATGCATAAAATTCACTATGATGGCAAATTACAAAAAACAAGTGCAACATATGCATAGCCTGATATAAATAACACCCACATAGATACACGACACATCCAAAATATATGTATATATGTATATGCTCTATTTTCTTTTTAATGAAAGGAAAAGTAAACATTATAGAATTTAAAACAAGATTAAGATTTTTGGCAGTTTCACTGCATCTATAATTTTTTAGAAAAAACACTAACAGCAATCTATGATACAGTATTAACAATTGTCAATATTAGAAGGACCAGATGTGGATGATCACACATTATTCTTTATTCTCTATTTTTCTTTTAAGTATCTTAAATCTTTTTTAATTAATGTTTTTTATAATAAGCAATCAAAGCTAATGATAAGGAAACATAATTCTAAACATCTTGAATTGAGAAAAGAAAAGATCTCAGGTCATTGAAAATACAAAGGCATTGGAAAAATATGTCTTAAGTCATTTGGTTGGTGACTGAATTTGCTTGATAGACACAGCTTTAAAAAATCTTTTTTTTTTTTTCTTTTTGGAAGGTAAATTAGAATAACTTATGCTTTTAAAATAGACATTTTGTAGGTTTGCCTTAAATAATTCCCATCTGAAATATTTGTGATAACTCATAAACTTGAGTTATTGTGGTCCCTGTTAACAGGCAGTGAAGTTTTCCCCAAGAACATTTGGAAGCAAAATCAGACACAAGGCCACGCTCTAATGGCACCATGAAATTGTTCAGAGCTTTGTCTGGTACTTACAGTAATACTTAAAGCATTCCCTCAAGGCCCATCAGAGTAGAGCTGAGATACGATGTTCGTTCAAACAATGTCTTGCAATTTATACCTAATGAAATTTTTTCTAACATTGTTCTTTCACTCCTTCCTCGTTAATCAATTAAAGAAGAATACAGTAGTGTAATATAAAGATACCAACTGTAGAGAAAGTTTCCAGCGCTCAGTGACTGGGGAGTAAGCAAGAGACACATGGTTTTTTTTTAAATGTGAGCAATATATCTGAAGTAGAGAGGAAATTAATGTGAACTTGGGGAAAATAATATTGCTAATACTATTCAGTAGCAGATCTTGGATATGTTTTCCTCTTTGATTTTGAAATTACTGGAGATCTTTATGGACTTTGCCAGCAAAATAATTCCAGTTTTATTACTACCCATATCCTGTGGTTTTATTTCCTAATAAAAAGATGTGTAGTGTTAGTGTTGTCCTGAAATGTAATTGATTTCTGAGAGGTATAATTTGCTACCTGGGAAATGGTGTTTTGAATTTCTATGAAATACTGCACCAGTGAAGGAGAAGCTGAGAGGGGCTGCAGTCTCAAAAAGTAATAATGGAGATTAAAATTATTTCCATTATTTTAGTATCAGGTCATTTTGTGTTTAATTTACTGAGCTTTTTAAAGCTTTTATTAAAACTGCACAGTTGGATCGAAACTGTCAAAATCCAGTTTGACGTTACAAAACATTTTCAGCCCTCAAATTATTCTGCTATTCATAATTTTAAATTAAACTTTTTTTTTGTTTTCCCCTAATACAGATGGATATACATGAGATGACAGCAAAAAAAAAAAAAAAAAAAGATGATATGTAATCGGGCAGTTCTAAAGCAAGAGGGCTCCTGACCCACGGAGCAGCCAGCCATGGGAATGACCTGCTAGACTGACCACAGAGAACATAAAGTAGCTAACTGGGGGCTTAAGCAAAGGACAATCCCTAAAAATTATGACAGGTACTCAGATTAAGTTCTCCCTGGAAAGAAAGGCGCGTTCACAATACTGCAGCCCCTCTTAACCCCTTTCGGAGGGCCTGAGTGCTCCGTGACTCCTCTCCTGTTCCAAGCCCTCCAATTCCAGGGCACTATGCAAGATCAGCCTTTATTTTCATCTGCCCAGCAGGAGCCTACTCTGTCTCTGCATTGCACTTGCTTCAAGATAAAAATGTCCCAATCTGAGCCAAGCGCGATGGTGCCTGCCTATAGACCAGCGCTCTGGGGGTCTAAGGCCAGAAGATCTAGGTTTCAACCCAGCAATTTATAGTAGTTACTTACCAAAACCTTGTCTTAAATTAAAAAAAAAAAAACACACATTTATATAAAGGCTAGGGATATATCTCAGTACAAAGGCTCTTGGTCCAATCCTCAATATTTAAAAAAAATCACAGTAGAAAATAAACACAGGAAGAAAGCACACATGTATCTCCTTGTTTTCAAGAACCACATCCTACACATCTGTTGAATTCTTGAAAACTTTTGTACTTCATACTTTGTAGTTGTTTTCACCAAGAGTTTAATAATTCATAGTCACAGCTACAAGTCTTTTCTTCTCCTTTTCTAGCCATATACTTATTTCCTTTTTTGTAATCTTGTCTCCTTTCACCCTAGGCCTGAGCTAGCTGAGAGCTGAAATGTTGCACTTTTCTTTTATTAAAGACTTGGAACTGAGTGAAGATAAAGGACTAAAAATTTGAAAATGATTGATGGCGCAAGGTGTTTTATTATTTCTTCTGAACAAAGATGACCTCTTTGGAGATCTCTCAGCAGAATAAGAATTCCAGTATCAGAGATAACAGTCTCCACGTACAGAACCACCATAACTTATCTGTAGTTTTGAAAATCACTGAAAACTATTTTTTATGTATATTTGTGTCAAAACTCACCTGGTACAAAGCCAGATCTGAAATGGCTTCAGTGCTCTCGCGGTGCTTTTCTCAGCTCTATACACCAGGACGGATTACTGGCTTTTTATCCTGTACGTTTGAGTTGGATGGTTTGACAGCAATTTTCCCAACAGTTCAATACTGGGTAAAACAGTAAAGGATGGAAAGCATCTGTCCTTATCAGTAATTTGTGGGATAAAAGAGACAGGAGAGACCATTGTGAAACGGGATCATTTCTTAGATGCACCTTGAATCAATTGAACAAGTTCACAAGACTGAGTGAGTGTGGGACAAAGAAACCTTCTAGTTTTTATATAATTTTGGAAGGAGGTGGTCTTTCTGAGGACGTAGTAATGAGTTTACAGAAACAGGATAAAAACAGACAGTTTTGTCATTTACCTTTGAAAGATGGCAGAGTCTTATGAATCACATGAAAACACAGTGCCGTGAACTTTGTTTACAGGATATAGTTGTCAATTCTAATTTTACCCAAACAAGGAGTTATAGCTACAGTGGAGAGGGGGCATTGACTGGAGGGTAAGGAGGAACTCACCAACTCTGGGAAGGACGTGTTTCCTTCTCAATCCTGCCTCAAAACGTGAACTAGTCAGAAAGTGGGACGTACCAAAGTCCCTCTGTAAAGTTGCATGGTTTTCCCAAGAAAATGTCAAACAGTACCACTTGGGGACTTCATGCTCAGAATCAGGCTGCAGGGCCTACTAAGTACTGTTCAAAAGGTTAGTTTTAATCTGCGTACGTTTAAGAAAATAACAGAAGAGATCATAAAACAATAAAAATTTTGATGATAAAAACTTATCATAATATGAGTTTGGGTATAATTTTGTTTATATATTTAAAATAACTACCCTGGGGCCGGGGATATAGCTCAGTGGTTCTGGCTCCTGTCTTGCAAGCGCAGGGCCCAGTTCAATCCCCCAGTAACCACATAACAATACTGGACGTGAAGACTCACCCCAGCAGCAACCAGTACCACATACCACAGTGCCGGGCGTGGTGGCTCACACCTGTAATCCCAGCACTCGGGAGGCAGAGGCAGGAGGATTGCTGTGATGTGAGTTTGAGGCTGAGCTCAGGGCCAGCCTGAACTACAAAGCGAGACCCTGTCTCAAAAAAAAAAAAACACCTTAAAAAAATAAAATAAAATAACTACCCTATTAGAAGTGGGCTTCTTCTTGTTGTTTTTCTTATCCTTCACCTCCTCCTTTCCCCTCTCCATCTCCTCCGACACCTCTGCCACTTCTCTACATATTAAAATTAACTTTTGTTCTCCTCCCCCTTCCCTTTCTTCCTGCCCCTCCTTCTCCTCTCCCCCTTCTTCTTGTTCTGCTTCTTTTATGAGCAATTCTCTCTCACTTCTCTAGACTTCTGTTTAAACCCATCTATTTCACTGATAACATGGCAAGAGTGTAAAGATTCAGGAGAAAGGGAAAGGATCGATCTATGTAGTTTTTGGTCATTAGTCTGGACTCCTGTGAAGCTAAAATGGAACACTGTCACAGTATTCTGGCTGTTTTTTTGGAGGATGGTTGTAAATAACTGCAGTGGGTTTAATTTTTCCACATGAAAATTGATTATTTTTATACTGTAGCCTTCACTATCCCTTCTACTATTAGGATCACAGTAAGGAAAGAATTCTAGAGCATGTCTCTATACTTATTAGATTCAAACGAACCTTTCTGATCTTCAGTTATTTTTGCATGATTTCACCTATGAGATAGACCCACCAAAAGAATTTTTCAATCTTCTGAATATAAAACAGATCTTGACTACAATTTCCATTCAAGATTCTAAAAATTATTAATTTATTTTCATAGTATAAACAAAACTCTTAAAAATGTGCCCAATCTCTCTGTCTGTCTCTCTGTCTCTCCCACCCTTTCTCCCGGCTTCTCCTTCTCTCCCTCCCTGTCTCTGTCTCCTTCTTTCCCTCTCTCTCTCTGTCTCCCTCTCTCTCTCTGTCTCTCTGTCTTTCTCTCTTTGCAGGGTCTCTTGACCTGGAACCTACTATGTGGCCCAGGCTGACCTTGAACCTGCAGCTGTTTCAGCCTTTAGAATCCTGGGATTGCAGGCATGTCCCACCACCCATGACTTATTACTGTCTATTTTTATATTTAATATACAAATCTTTTCTCTACAGTCATAAAAATTTTATGAGCAATTATATGTTTACATATGATAAATTCAGGGTCTTCTCCAGTCACTGAAAAGATGTTGAGATATCACTTTGCCTTACCAGATTGAAAAAAAGAAATTTTAACTGTAACATTGTTGAGGGTGTTAGACCTAATATATACTTCACTTTGCAGTTTTCTTAGGAAAAAAAAAAAAACAGAACAATAGATATTGAGTCAAAATATTCAATTATTTAAATGTATAATCACATGCAAAGTTGTTTAGCTTAGTACATGAAAGAAAAATCACAATAATAGGGTTAAGTATAACTGAGAACAATACCAAAACCTTGCACTCATACAAAAATTTCAGAGGAAAGTAGAGCTTTGCCCATAGAGAGCAAACAAAACTCTGCCTGTGAATTTATCTGTATTATTTAAAATTACATGCTTTAAATACAAAATATATTCTAGATTTTAAAGACTACCAAAACTAAACAATGTCATACTAGTAATTATTTTACTTGTGCATATTCAAAGTAACTGCACGATTAAATAACTAATTTTGGTTACACTGGGTCAAATAAATTACATTTTTCATTTTACCTGCTCATGTATAATTTGAAAGGTCACTAGAAGGTAATCAACTGTGATTCTGTGACTAAATAATGCCTTTTGGTAAAGAGCTCAAGGTAGGCATTCACTACGGCTGCAGGTGATGTATGGTAGAACTAGAAAAAATATGCAATCATCCTTTTAGTTTGGATCCTAAATGTCCCTCAGTCTCATTGGTTAAAGATTTAGTCTTTAACCAGACTGTGGTGTTATAGAATATCGAGCTCCTGACCCTTCTGATTTTTCTGCATCCCAGCTCTGATGAGCTGAGCAGGTTTGCCTCAGCGCATGTGTCTTGAAGCCCAGAAGCAACAAAGCCACAGAGCTGAGTGACCATGGACTGAAAGCTTTGAAGCTGCGAGCCAACATCAACTTTCTCTCCATTAAGCTGACTTTCCTCAGGTATTTTGGAAAAATGAGTGACTATCACACACAGTGGCTTGCTGAGACTTTTATGGGAGAGTATTTGGATCCTCAGATATTAGTGGAACCGCTTTGATTGTAAGAAGCAAAAAACTCAATTCTACCTGTATTAAATAATAAGCTAATTTATTGCTTCATATGAGCCAAGACTACTGGATAATTCAGGTGCTCCTGCATCCACTGACTCAGCCATGTCACAAAAACCATTATTTTCTGTTCACTTGTATGCAATGTTTGTTTCATCTAAAGAAAAGAGCCGCATTATAGTTATCCTAAGAGTATTACAATGATTTCCAGCGCTAATGAGAATAAGCAGTTTCCCCTTTAAGACTTGAGTCTTTTTTTCCTCCTTTGGTTGTTCTCTTGGATTGAAAAGAACTTCCTCTCCCAGAACATGCTAGCAAGTTCCTCCTAGTATCATGTTAGGTCTCATAGTATCCCAGTGTCTTCTTTAAATCAATTACTGTTATCCAGAGTAAAGTTGAGGCCTGGAGATTTAGCTCAAAGGTTCCAGCGCCCACCCTGCAAGCACAGAGATTCCCATTTTGATTCCCAGTAACCACATTCAACAATGCCGGGTATGATGACTCACACCTGTAATCCCAGCCCTTGGGAGGCAGAGGCAGGAGGATTGCTGTGAATTCCAGGCTTGCCTGGGCTACATAGTGAGCTCAGGGCCAGCCTGAACTACAAAAGCTAGAACCTGTCTCAAAAAAAAAAAAAAAAGTTCAACTGAGTGACTTAATAATGTATGGAGACCAAACAGCATCAGTACTACACAAACTGCACGGCAAGAAAAGTCATAATCTTTATGTAAACGATAAAGGACGAGGAAAAGAGGAAATGGATGACAGCAATATAATCAACAGATATTCATTATATAACCTCAGGCACAAACACAGAGGCAAGAATTCTAATGGGAATTTTAATTAACATCTTAGCTGAGGAAAAAAAGCCCATGAGGAAAACTGAATAAAATTTTGAGACATTTCTTAACTTTATACTATCCCAAAGTTCTTCACTCTCCCTCCACCCCTCCCTCCCCATCTCTCCCTCTCCACCTCAGTTTCTCTGTCTCTGTGTCTCTCCCTTTCTCTCCCTCCCTCCCTCTGTCTCCTTCCCTTTCTTTCCTCTTTGTCTTAGAGTTTACACATTCAGGGTGTATAAATGTCTTAAAGAAGGAACTACTAAATTGAAGAGCTGAGGAAACACTGACAAAAATCTAAACAAGTACTGAGGATTTGAGAGAAGGAAACGCCCCTCCCCACACTTGTAGTTATCAGTCCATGTCTTAATCAGAGCTTTCCATGAGAAGAAGGATTACAATTCTGATTTGTCAGTGGTTGTGGCTTGAGGTGCACCCTGCTGGCTGACAAATGTAGTTTGCCTACATTAGCTGCGGGGTCTTCTGAATACAACCCTACACATTCATCCTTTATTTGTGCTTAAAAGTAAATTTGCAAGGTTACATAATCCTATCTCTGTTATGTAACTCATGAACCATCAGTGGAGGAAGTAGACCTGAAGGCCACACCATAGCTTGAGTCATTACAGAGATAATGGAAATCAACAGGAAGCCTCACTTAAGACAGAAAAGCTGTATGGAGCTGTAAACTACTGATACTCTAAGTTTCTTGCCCCAACCTCTGTACCTAGGGTTAGAGTGGTAGTTTAAATATTTATGAAGGACTTGTTTGTCCGTTCTACTGTCATTTTCATGGGTACAATCATCTTATTTAATAATCCCCCAAAATAAAGGTGAATGGAAAAATTTCAACAACAACCCACAAACGAAGAAGAAGCAAATGTATGAGACTGAATGTTACCAGTGAGTGAAGACAAAAGAAATTCAGGACTGAACTGTGGATATTTTGAAAGGATCATGGATACTGGCAGAGATTATAGATGACTCTGGGGGTCACAGTAGAAAAGCACACATGCTGAAAAGAAGGAGAGGAATATATAATACATGTAATGATAATCCACAGTGTATTCAATAGTTTCCAAGCAAATTTTTTAAAAGACCTGAGCTATATAAAGCCAAATAAAAGGAGAGGCAGTAAGATTCCACTCCAAGCACTGACAATCTACTCTATGTAAAATCAACCATTCCTCTAAAAACTAAATAATACTGTCGAGGCAACTTGGAATAGGAATTCCTCAGGAAACTTGGGCAAATTGCTATCAAGATTCACTCCCTGGTTGCCCCACTCTGACCCTAAGTACACGCTGACAGCCTTCTGATATCCAGTGAGTTATTTTCAAGGATTTGTCATCAGCTGGAAAAGGCACCTGACTCCAGTCACGACCCTTCCTGGGGCAATCCTGCTCCACTGACAAAATCAGAAGCCATTGAAGAGACCCAACATCCTCAACTTAAAGCTCAAGTCTAAAGGGCTCCCTAACAGCTGAACATCTTGAAAAGATTGCTGAAACAGGCGTAGTCACCAAATTGGAGTTCAACCGCCACACACACTATCTATCATCCTTCCTCACTTTTCCACAAGATTGACCCTCAAAGAATCCATGATAAATTCCCGACATGCAAAGATGTATCTCAGACTTATCTGGAGAGTAATGGGTAGCCCGGGGTGGCAGTACAGTCATTAAAATTTTCACTGGCTGCGAACTGAGACAGGCAACAAGTGAAGAAATCCCCCCTGGTGATTACAGTTTATCACACAGGGAAGATAATAATTATCAGGATCTTGGAATGGCTGTGACTGGGGACTAGTGGACAAAGATGATGAAAGGTTGACGATAACTAGTCGTCAATTTAAGAAGTATAAAAGACAGATGACCTCCTGGTAAGCATTTACAAACTTCTGCAGCTGGAAGGCAGGAAAAGTTGTGGCAGAGGGCCAGTACACAATCATAAGAATACAGAGCTCCAGAGAGAATGAATTCTCAAACTTCAAGCTTCACCAATCTTATCCTTATTATGGGAAGTAAATGATACACTGACCCTCTTGTTCAAGAGCGTTCAGGGAATTCAGGATTTGCCAGCACATGGACCTAGACAACTTCATTCCAAGTCTCAGTGTAGCTCCCTGAGACTCCCTGTCACCTGAAATGAAAAATTACACATCTTTTAGAAAGAAAACATCCTAACAGAGACAAAAAAGGTGCCCATGAATCAGTGGCCATCAAGGGAACATGGAGCTCAAATTGCCCAACATGAGGTGAATTCTCTCAGACCTACCAAAGGCAGCAGGGCACAGCAACACTCCATTGTGTTACTTGAGCTTGACCAAGTAGAACAGAACCTGACATCATCCACTACAAGTGAAGTCCTTCCCTTCAGTTCCCACCTAAGTCATGTGTGGCCTTGCACCTAGATGATGAAGAATAGAAGGAGAAAAAAATGGAAGATCAGAAACAGGCGAAGGAGGAAGCCATACTGAGGGGGATCAGTGGGAGTGTCTATGAAGTACGAAATTCACTGTAGCAGACATTACAATATCTCTATGATGTTTCAGCGTGAACAGGCTGAGTTACATCCCCTTGGATTCTCTTTCTGCTATGTGCGCCAGTTAAGATGGGCTACTTGTAAGGTTCCTCATGATACTGGAAGAGGGAAAGGAGGAAGCACACATTTCTCCCATTATTTAATCAAACTCTATTCCAAGTATTGCTGTATTAACCACTCCGCCAAAATCAAAAATCCCAAGTCAGCTAATTTTCAGTTCCTCTGAAGGAAGAACATCCCTAGTGTGCCTGACTTAATCAAGTGAAAGACATTTAAAGAGAATAGGAATCCAACCCCCCGTGGTTTACAGACCATTGACAAAGAGGGGAAGGAAAACTGTAAAACTACCTCTGTATTCTGATGCCTCTACCATCATCTCTCTATTGCTAACATGCTCATTTGCCTCCCTTGCATACAGGAATACCTTGACCTGAAGCTCTCCCCTCTCCAGTCCAGATATTTCTTCTATTACCTCGTCTTGCAGGCCAGGTAGGTGTTTAAACCTTTGCAGTGCTAGGACCTGGCTTCAGTAGCAAAACTTTCTTTACCAAGTCAGAGGCAACATGAACACACAGAGGTTTCAGACTGTCCTTTCAGGATTCTTGTTAGTCTGCTTATAACCTTCACATGCCGACAGTCTATCTGCAGTCTCTGGACTCCAGCACTGAATGTGAGACAGCCTTGAGGTGACTGCTCAGCCAGACCTCACACTGAGTGACCACAGTCCTGCATGAAGCTTTGCTTACTGTATTGTAGGATTTTTTCTAGCCTGATTCTAAACGCTTGCCACAAACACATTGTAAAGGCTTCTAAATCATGTGTTCGATATAATTAGAGCGATGACCCCGGAGCTTTGGTACCAATTTTCTCAACTGGTCAGCTTTGTATCAGTGAACCACACTATCTCATAGCCACAACTTAAAGGAAGAATAGTTTATTTTGGCCTTAAAATTTCAAAGTCTTCAACCCATGATTGCCTAACGCCAATGTAGAAACACCACAAAGAGAGCATCATGAGACAAAGCTGCTCTCTTCACGGCTGCCAAAAGGAGAGCTCAGAAAGGGGCACCAATGAAAGACATACCCTCCGGGCACAGCTGAGCGACCCGCCGTGCACCGAGTCCCACTTCCCCACAGCACATTCAGCCCTGAGTGACAGTGCTTTATCCTGTCAATGAGTCTAGAGCTCCCATGACTGATCAGCCTTTAGGAGCTTCTTAACATAGCTCAGCTAAGAACTAAAATTAATTGGCATGGTATATAAGAACTTCCTTTAAAAAAGTCTGAATCAAGCTATCAATCTACAACTTAAGGAATGTCCACCTTCCTGTCGTTACTACATCCAAATACAAAATAGCCAAGATACAAAAACCTGTCTGTTCGTCATGAGAGTGATGGATACAGAAAATGTATATAATTTCAGTGAAATATTATTCAGAGATTTTCTTTTTTTTAGAAAAGGAGATCTTGTCTTATATAACCACATGGATAAATCTGGAGCACATTTTGCCAAGGGAAATATGCCAGTCACAGAAGAACAAATCATGTACAATTTCATTTATATGGAAAATGTACAATAGTCAAACTCACAAAAGCAGAAGTAGAATGGTGGTTGTTAGAAGCTGAGTGGGGGGATGAGGCGGAAGCACAGGGAGTTTCTGTTCAACAGTCATAAAGCTTCAGTTATGCAAGATGGATCAGTTCCAGAAATTTTAAGTTTGTTTTACAACATCGCATCTATAGTTAACAAGACTGTACTGTGAACTTAAAAAGTTTTATTAAGGAACTAGATCTCTTGTGATCCATTCTTACTACCAGGACAGTATTTACGTATATATCTTTCCATCTAAAGATTCAAGATATTCAATGAACCTCAAGCAGGAAAACAGTAACGCTTTTAAATAAATTCACTACAATCCTTGTGGTAAAATTAAGCTAATAAAAATTTTAAAAGCAATCAGAGAAAATGATGCTTTATTTTCAATAGGGAAGTAAATAGGATGATTTCAGAATATAAACTGTGAAAACCAAAAGATAATAATAAATCTTTAAAATACTGAAAGAGAACAACAAATTAAAATGGCATAGGCAAAATACCCTTCAGAAAAAAAAAATAGACTGAAGTCATTTCAAGCCAATAAAACAAAAACAGTTTATTTAACAGCTGACACCCATGCAAGAAAATATTAAAAGGACTTTTCAGAAAGAGAAGATGGTAGCAGCTCGGGGGGGGGGGCAGGAAAAGAGAAACAAAAATGTATGTAAAAAGGAGAAAAATTGAAGTGATTATTCACTTATTAAACAATAGGAATAATGTCTTGGGTTTGAAATTTGAAGAGAAATAAGGGATTACTTGCAAATGCTAAGAGAAAGAATTCACAGCTATAATATCTGATGACACAGATTCTAAACCAAGAATCATTACTAGAAATCAAAGACAATGCTTCATAACTTTTCAAGAATAAAAGGTTCAATTCACTACAAGATATTAGACGTTTGGATTTGTTTTAAGTAATAATGTGGCCCCAAAATACATAAGGCAAAAACTGACAGAATTAAATAAGAAACAGGAAAACCCATACTAGTACAGGAAGATTATCACACTTGTCTGAGTAACTTACAGAGTAAAGCATCAATAAAAATAAAGAAGATATGAGTTGCTTGGTCTAAGTGACTTACTTAGACCACCTGAACTGCATACACAGCACTTTTTTTCACAAGTACAAGCAGCATTTACCAAAGAAGATCATATATTACATCAATTTAATCCAAAAACAAAAATGCAGCTATCTGAACAAGAAAAAAATTAGAAATCAAATACAGTGATACATAAAAATTAATAATGTATCATAAACCATGTTGGTTTTACTCTAGTACTATAAGCCGTGTAGGGTCAACTTAATACTTGAAAAATCAAGCAACAATTTCCCACTTCAACAAAACCAAGGAAAATATAGCTTAGTAAGGGTAGAAATAATTGATACAATCTCACTGCAATTCAAAATTTTTCAGATTTATAATACACTAGAAATACCAATGTTCACCTTTTATCAGATAAGAAGTACCTATGAATTCTTTTAATAAAAACAGATTAATAATGAAATACTGAGTTGTGTTCCCCTGAAGCTGGGAACAATATAAGAATACCTAGACAGAAAGCAAAACTGTTATCAGACTACACGATTTTTCAGGCAGAAAATCCAAGTGTCTCTAAATAAAGAATAGAAATTAATGTTACTGTAATTATGTAAATGTAACAGTTATTGGCTTTAAAGTCAATTTTAAAAATCATTTGCAATTACTTCAAAAACTTAAAAAGTTAAGTTTTAAAAAGGAAAATGTTAAAAGTGAATTTGGAGAGATATTAAATCTCCCAAAATTACCCTAAATTTAAATGCAATTCCAATTTTGTGTAAACATCTTATGTAACACCCAAGCTTATTATGATATTTATTTGACAATTCCTGCATTTATAGAGAATGACAAGTAGGCCAGTATAATATAAAGTCCTAAATAGACTCACAGACATATAGAAACTTATAATAAAGATAGTAAAACTCCAAGAAAAGCTGACACAAATTAGTGAAGAATTGCTATTTCTTTTAACTAAATGCACCAAATCAATTAGGTATCTATATAAGTATCTCGTCCCTAAAATGAATCTTCAATTCTAATTCTAAACATAGAAATCATATCCAGTGAATTATAAATCACAATATTAAAAAGTTTTTAAATGATAACATATGAGAGTATCTTCATGACACTGAGACTGGGAAAGATTATTTTTAAAGGATACTAAAAGCACTAAACATAAGATTGATAAATTATAGTACATTAAAATCAAGACCATCAATTAGTCACAAATTGAAAGAAAAATAACCCAGAGTAGGAAGATACATGCATAATACGTATAACTTCAAAGGGGTTACAGCTATAGCTCACATTTTTATAAAGAATATATAATAGAATGCCTGTGATTCAGAGAAGGGAAAGAAGAAAAACAAAAAAGAAAAAAGTGAAGAAAGAACCTAAAGGGTGCTTCAAAAAGAAGAAAAAATTCAAGTGACCAAGAAACGCAGGGAAAAGTGGTCAACCTAATTAATCTGTGGGACAACACAAACTAAAACCAAGACAACAGAGCTACCAGAATGGCCAGAATTAAATGTTGCTGTTGACCTATCTTGGCTATAATTAAATGTTGTTAACATATCTATCTTTTAAAAATTGCTATTGAGAGTATAAATGGATGCTTGATATAAGCTCTTTGAGACACAGTCTAAAGGCATCACCAAGTTACAGTATATGTACCCCAAGACCCAGAAATATTACTGGGACATAGTGTTCATTTTTTTTCTTATTAAATCTTTATTACTACATTACATATACACATCATGATTGCACTCTACAATGAGAATTTTTACCAGGAATAGTGTTCATTTTTAATTAATTTTATCCAGAATGGACATATGAGGTATTCTGAATCAGAGACAGATTTTTTATGATCTCACTTGCTGTCCACCCTCTACACCTTGCCTTATGTCTTTTGCCTAAAACTACACAACTGAGCTAGTTCTATACACAAGGGACAAGATTCTCCCATGGCCCATGACCAGGAAGAAATGCTTTACCCTGTCCTCCTACATCTCCTCCAAAACCTGGTTCATGTATGTAAATAAAATTTCCGCAGAAGCCAGATAGGTAAGATAGTCCAGGAACTATCTCTAGGATAGGGCTTCAGTCACCCAGGTATGAAGCTAATTTATTTCCCTAACCCCTTTAGCTTTAGAGGTGAAAGAAGATGTGGCATCTTTTAGATCCTTCCATAGGAAACTAAATGTTGTATTGGTAGGTCTAATCTTTATGACAATCCAGACAGTAAAACTGGGACTACAGGATCACTCTCTTCCACTCACCTGAATGTGGGCAATGCCTAAAGGCCAACACAACCCTCTAGCCTTTGTTCTATGCCCCACTGCCTAGAAGCACACGCAAAAATAACGAAAATCCCTGAAATTTTCTAAAATTCAAGGCCAGGCCACAAAAACGCTAGACCAGCTAGCATGTCCTACAATCACCTTTAGGTTCATATATGTAGAGGACATTTTATGCATCCAATTATAACAGAGAATTATGAGAAAGGACATATGCAGTGGACACAGCTGGCCTGAATCAACATTCTATCACACTGTTAATCATGCTCCAAAAGACCCAGTGGGAAGTACTATAGGCCCTGCATACATTTCAAAACTTTAAGATCAGCCCATTTAGCTCCTGTGCCCATTTTCTTTTCCATTCCTGCTATTTTTGCCTTCTGCCAACTTGAGCACACTCACTCTCAGAGTATTTAGTTTAATTACACTTAATTACAGTTAGGTGAAGAAAAGAAAAATGTAGATGCTTTTTCCTTGCCCTGGCACACAACATCTAACTCTGTTCATGGTGCACAAGAACCAGGAACCCTGTCCCCCAGGAACCCAACAGCCATGGTAACTTGAAACAGCACTTGAAAATGTTTCTAAGAGATGCAAAAGCAAATGTTCTCTACCGTGTATTTGTTTCTGTGGCTCATTTTTATAAGAACATCAAGAAATACACAGATGTTTAATTTCCTCATATGATATTATCCACTAGAAATCTGGGCATTGGTATACCCAAAAAGATGTCCAAGAATGTTCACAGCAGTATTATTCTTAAGGTCCTCAAACAGGAAACAAAGTAAATATCTACTAAAGATAAAGCGGATAATTATTGTAGTATATTTACAGATAAAGGTTAATACAGTGCTGCAGGATTTTCACACAGAGAGATGGGACACGAAAACCTTTCTCCCAGGAAGTTGTTTGTGCCAGCACTGACTCAGCAGATTCATATCCAAAGGTCAAGTGCTGAACATGGAGTAGTCGCACCTTTTACACAATGTTGTGTCTTTCTCTTTGTTACATAAGCATACGTTAACAACTTGCAGTCTAGTTGGGTATAATTAGCATTACTGAATTACATCAGAACTACAAATGCATACCAAGAGGCTGATATCACTGTTATACTGAAAAGAGCTCCTTCTCTACCATATTTGGAAGGGCCTTTCCACTTTTTCCCTTTGATGCTCAGACCCTACTTAATTCTGAGTTACAGAGCATCATCCCTGTTCAAAGGTTGTATGGAAGAAGGTAAAAGATTTGAAAGACCAAGGGGTGAAACAGGATTCACTCAGGTGTGCACTAGCTCAGTGAACTTATGGCTAAAGGCTGAGCCTAGGTCAAAGACAGGGCTCTAGTTTTATATGTTGTGGAGGATGGTCGATCTATCTAACCACATGAAACTTACTAACAGAAGCAGAACAGAGGCAACCAGTCAAGCCATGACAGATTTGTGACTTGGTTTATCACAGTGAACAAAGTTACTAATTTCACTAATAATAAGACAAAGAACAACAGTCGTAGGGAGGGAGAAGTTTAAGGGGGAGTTGGAGAAACTTGTCTTTCTTTCTTAAGTCCTGCTTCAGTTTATATTTACATAACAACATCATGTCTGCCCCAGTTTTTCTTTTGACCCTCAACTCAATGAGGCTAGAGACAGAGCACATAAGGGAGTCATGCAAAGGAGGCTCAAACAAGTTCTCAATATCACAAAAGTAATACCCATGAGAGTTTTGAATACCCTAGATTTGAAAACCATCCCCACACAGTTCCCTGTAGTCCCATCCTTTCCGGGTCTGGATTGGAACATGAGAAATTTTCCTCATTCAATCTGTAATTTCTTTGACTTTTCTCTCATCATCTATTTGTAGGCAACAGTTGCTTAAGTTAAATTTCCCACAAACTCCCCCTCAGAAGCAAGCAGATTATCTAAGTCCAAGACATTTTGATAGACAGAAGTATGCATTTTGGTCTGGTGTTTATCTAACAAGTTAAGAGCTTTGGAAATTTCGTATTAGTTATAATTTTCATGAAATCTTACGATATCATTATAAGGTTTAGCATATAAAGGGAGGTGCAGCAGCCCAAGGACCAATCCTCTGTCCAGGTGGCAAAACCATAATACTGAATTACGTATTTAGGAAATGATTTGTCATCAATTGTCAATTTGCAGGGTACATCGTGTTCCAAGGGTCTCATCATTCCTGTACTCTTAAATTCCCAGATGTTCTCCTCTGGAAACTGGGAATTTAAAGAAAGAGAAGGTGGATTTTCCTTACATGAGAGTCTGGCCAGTCTGAGGGAAGTACAACATATGTAGTTCTTCCACATATCAGTATAGACCCTCTGGGCCCTGCCATTAAACATCAACACCATCTCAGAGCTCCCTTGGATGAGAAAAGTTGACTAAGGGGTGAAGATTTGCTTCAAAGCAGTCAAAGATTTGGTCTTTCATGCAGCCGAGTTGGAGGACCTTTGACTCAGGCATTTTTTGGCTTCCTACAGAGATATGGACTCTTCCTTCCCACTGGGCAAGACGGCTTCTTCCAATTATTGAGGTCTTGAGAAGCCAAACCCTCAGGTAAAGCTGGGCTTCCTGTGCCAGTGTGAGGTTCATGGGAATCTAATTCTCTAGCTTCCCATGGCCATTGACACCCCATGTTTGTTCCCCCACGTACATAGCCAGAGGGATCTCCAAGGTCGGGGCTGCAGTTTCTACTCAGGGTAAAACAAGTTTTTGCTTATGACTGGGATCAGAGAGAGAGGATTTTCTATTTCCTCAGAAAATGAGTGAAAAAAATAACAAAATGTGGCCAATGAAACAGCAGTGCCTTTTGAAAGGTAACACAATCCCTGGATCAGTGCCTCATATCCCAATCGAGAGCCATATTACCACTTAGGATCTCCTAGATTAAAGGGAATGAAATTAATGGGATTATAGGTTCCCAAATCACAGTTAAGACTGGCAGCCCTCTTTGGAGGATTGCCACCTTATCTTTATCGTCCCAAGTGAGCCACGAGACACAGCCCCAATAGGGCCAATAAGCTCACCAGTCACAGACTGGTTGGAGCAAGGCCTGTTCACATGTTTACTTATCACTAAGCCTGTACTTTCATTCCCGTGATAACCTTCCATATTTTAGGACTATCCAGGGATGTATACTAATGGAAATACATATATCAAAAAATCCTGATACTGGCACATGGGGATTTATAACCTGGGCCTTGATAATTAATGATCCTTCAGCTTGGGAGTGTCATACTTCAAACAACTCCAAAGTTGGAGAGTACTTTGGGTTGAAAGAAGTGTACTGATTTTCACATTGGCACACAGAACAGGTTGTTATATTATGTATGAAGGTTCCTTGAGTCCTCCCTAAGCATGAGAAATGGGTGTGTTAAAGTCCAAGTAATGCCCTGGCGGGACCTGATAAGGCAAATGCATGGGTTATATGCTGGAGAATTCAGGTTCACCAATATGACTCTTAGTAAATGCACTTAGTACCAGCGAAACAGCCCACCCATAGAGGGAGATGAGGGCCAGCAGAGACCTCTCACCACATTCCCACTTGGCTGGGGCAGAGATCCAAACACAAAGCAAAGGAAGCAATACATTATAGTCAGTCACAAAATGGTTGCAGATCCTCGTCACCAGTTGGCAGCATCCTCAGGCTCCTTTCTTGCATAATGAATAATCCTTTACAGTGAGTGTTGCAGGGCTGCTGTTTTGCAGTGGTTCAGTTGTTCTGGGTCATCAGTTTACAGGACACCAACAAGTCAAGGACTCACCTCCAGTGTTATGACACTGACTTTGCTTCACTGTAGTGATTCTACAGAACTAAAGCATCCATCTTTCCTGGAGTCGGGGTGGATAGGATCAACAGTGAACAGGCTCCTCCACTGGGGTTTCAGAGGTTGGGCATTCCACTTTTTACCTGCACAGCAGCCCCTGGCTTGAAAGAGGGAGCGTCTGTGATCAAACTCAAGGGTAACCATTCCTTAACCCACTGGTGTAGTGCACTCACGGCTGAGCCTAATGTATGCATCTGTTCTCTCAATATCAGGTTCCCAAGCTCTTTCAAATCCCTCCTCATGCTTTTAATAAGAGGAGTGGTATCCCACAGAGGATTTCAGAGAGGGAAGGCCTGTCTGCTTAGTGAGACCAGATCTAATCCTCAGAGAGTTATAGGTAAGAGTTGGCCCCCATGCCAGTGATTTTCCTGGCACAGCTTGCTCAACAGTAGCTTCAAAGTCTGGTTCGTTCTCTCCACCTTCCCCGAACTCTGGGGATGGTATGATGTGTGCACCTGGAGAACAACCCCTCATCTAAACAGAGAGGCTCAGCCATGTCTAGAATTACGAGGTCCTGTGTGGTGGTGAGAGCCATTTGCATCTTTACAAAGGCCTTTTGCTTTTCCCATTCCCATAACAGAGGTTCTCACATTCCCTCCCACTGTATCCTTATGAAAGGGATTTTCTAAGACTGAGAGGTTAGATACTCAGATCCTACAGAAACCTGAGGTCCCAAGGAATCCTCAGGTCTAGCACTGGGGGGACTAATCAGACCTACAGTAGTGCTATCCCTGTGACAAGTGACAACTACAGTTTCATCCGCTCCTCAGCCTGACTGAGGAGGATAAGGGGAAGGCATGAGGTTGAGACTGGAATAATATATAGCAAGAGGCTGTCTCCGGGTGAAGGGACCATAAGGACGCAAAGTTTAGCTACTGTGTTAGAAAACAGGATGGTGGTCACCACTGGCAAGGAAAATGGGAATGTGTGAGATCCAGGGCCATCTTACCAATACTCCAAGTTGCGCTTATGGGTGACGGTCACCCTACTATCTTTATTTTATAAGGACAGACTGAGGAAGTTTTAATTTTTTTTTTGAAAAGAAGAAGTGGAAATCTTGACCAGGGCTCATCAGCTCTCACAGATCTCAAGTCAGCAAAGCATCCTGACTCCTGGAAATTCAAAGACCAGAAGCAGAAAGAGGAAAAGGTCCAAGAGCTCCTCCTCCTCCTTCACTCTTTCCTCCTGGCACCTCATCCTTCCTCTCAACTCCGCCTGGCAGAGGAAGACAGATGAAGCAGCAACAGTCGTTAATAGCTTGGTTAATATTGTTTACTCCTGAAGCATTTTCTTAATGGGCAGTACACAAGCTCTGAGGTTCTCTGCATTACTCCCCACAGGAATCAGCACCAAGCTGACATCTTTAGCCTATATGCATAACCGGGGGGCTGTTTATTCTGATCAGTGCTGCCTATTCCACAACGCTTGTTAAATATTTTAAATATGACCTCTGGCTTAGATGTTGTGAAGGGTATAAAGGGAAAAGACTTTTATTATAAAGCAAATGAATACCAATTGTAAATTTTAACTTTAACTTTTCCGTAATGCAAACATTCTGACCACTGAAGGAATAAAATAAAGCAATCTGACAGCTTCCTACACCAAAGGGAGTCCAGGTGATAGCCAGTAAATTGACAGATATCTCTAATGTTCCAAAGCAATTTTCCAAAGCTAAAATCATTCCTTCACACACCTGCAAAAGATTCAGAAGACTGCAGGGAGGTAAACATTTATTTCAAAAATAAACTTTAAAGTCTGGAAATAAAAACAGACAAGCTGTTTTCTTATGTAAGAAAGCGTGGCTCAATATTACCAAAGGCCCTGTAATTAGACTTTCAAAGAGCAGAAATAACAGGTGACAACTGGCTCTGAGAGGTTCCAACAAGGGAACTGCTGAGCTGGTGCAATTTACCTCCATTAAGCACAAGACAAGTGCAGAGGACGAGAAAGCAGGAGACATGGTTCTAGCTCCAGGTCTGCCACCGAGTGTTCTTCCCTCTATAACCACACTAAGAGCTCCTGGCCTACAATGAGGAACAAACTACCACAGGGAAACTCTTCCAAACACAGTAACTTACAAATCCTATCTGTAATTACTATTAAGTTCGACTGATGCCTCTTTATCTCCCCCATTCCAGATTTCTCCTCTTTTTGTTTCCATTTAAGTTTTTCCTTCCTGCTTTTCACCTTCTTCCTTGTTTTTACCCTTTCTTGGCTTCTTCTCTACCTTTTCCAGCACTTCCTTCACTGGTCATTATTTTAACTAACCATAGAGTATGTATATTCTTCTCTGAAAAGCCACCCAAAGTAGGTTATCATTACTTGTGACCTCAAATTGATTAAGTTTCAAGGAGTTACTGTCTAACACCAAAAAATTTTAAAAGTTTTCTTTCCTTTGTCTAAAAGAAGCATCCTTGAATGTATTGAAATAAAAAGGGTCAATTTGTTAGTGAACAATATTTCAGGGTCACAGGCAACCAACCTACTAGTGATTTTCTTTTCAGGGACATTGAACCAAACACCACCTCATTTCTTTCTGTTGCCCCCTGTTCTACCCTTGGGTGAGTATGTTTCTAAAATGCCTCCCCTCTGTCTAATTCCTGAATGTGAAATGAGATGCTAGGATTTCTGATCAATGTTAATCAATCAATAAAAACTTTCTTAGCATTCATACTATGCATAGCTTGTAATAATCTTTAGAAAACTGTATTTAGAAGGATGTGGTTTCTAATTTCAAATATCTGCTGTAACTTTATACTTAGAAATCTTAGAAATAGATATGATTGGCTTCATTCACTCTAGTTATTTATTTTGAAAAAGTTACGTATAAATATAGGCTGCAGAGTGGTGATGATATATGTATACAGTATAGAATGACTGAATAGACTAATTAACATATCCATAACTTTGAATAGTTCTCATTTTTATTCTTTTGTTTGTTTGTTTGTTTTTGAGACAGGGTCTCGCTTTGTAGTTCAGGATGGCTTTGAGCTCAGCCTGAAATTCACATGACAACAATCCTCCTGCCTCTGCCTCTCCCGAGTGCTGGGATTACAGGCGAGAGCCACCATGCCTGGCACTGTGGTATGCAGTACTGATTGCTGCTGGGCGTGAGTCTCCACACGCCCACTATTGCATGTGGTTACCGAGTAATCGAATCCAGGCCCTTGCACTAGCAAGACAGGTGCCTGAACCACTGAGCTAAATCCCCAGCCACTCATTTTTATTCTTTTATTTTGTACCTTTGGCCTGATGTCTCCCCCACTCCACCTATCATTCCCTGCATTATGGTTTACACCTACATGGTCCTCAAAGCCTTACACGATCATAGATGAGGCTTTTGGAAAATGACTGGTTGTGTGATAACTGGACTAGTCTGCTAGTCCAGATGATGGGTTTATACTTATGTATGAGGCTGGGAGGTGAAGCCTGCTGGGACATGACGGGTCCCTGCAAGTATAACTTGGAACTTGCTCCTCCTTTGACGTCTCTCTGCTTCCTGTCTGCCATGAAGTATGTGAGTCAAGCAGAAAGCAGCAAAGCCAGTCAAGGAGAAAGGCCACAGGGGAAGGCGGGAGTTCACAACCACAGGCACCACAGGGGTGAGGATACCCAAGCACTCTGGAGTTTACATCCCACCACAGAGTCCTGGGGTGCTGGGGATGTAACTACAGGATTTAATATGTATCTGCTTGATTTCTGTCTTACTTTAGTTCCATTCCTTTCCTATTTATACCTGTTGGAATATGGCCATTCATCTTTATCTTCGTTTATTACAAGTATTTAATTTTCTTTTCATATTCACAAGATTTCCTAGCTAAGAGTTTGCTTTCAATCTCAAGAGGAAATTTTGGACTTGAGCTTTTTATCACTACTGAAATTATTAGGACTTTGGTAACTCTTAGAGGCCGACTAAATGCATTTTGCATAAAGGGTCTTTTGGGGCATAAAGGGTCTTTTGGGGTATAAAGTGAAATGTTATGATTTATACAAAGATGTCCCCTCAGAGCTTCATGAGGCCATAGGTGGGGCTTTGGGGATGTGACAGGATATGGTTGTGTCATACTGGGTCGTGAATATGTGATACTGAATTAATCCACTAATGGTTTTATAGCTGGGTGTGATGTTGGGAGGAGAAGGCTGGTGTGAAGAGGTGGCGTATCGCTGAAAGAGGTTAGTTCCGTAGTGTTCAGAAATCCACAGCATGAGTTTACATGGATGAACTTTTGGTCCATAGGTGATAAAGAAAGTGACCGATGTTCAACCACCATGTGAAGTAGATCTGTAAGCATTAAGCTGAAGAAGGCAAATTTCATGGAGTTTATTCCCAAGGATCTAACAAGGGGAGAAACAAGTTATCAATTCATCTCATGGGGGAGTGGGTCCTTCTGAGAACAAGTGAAATGGACTCCATATCCTCAGATGGGACCCGACTGGAGTCCAGAGGACAGCAAGCCTGGCAGAGCCTCCTCTCTGGGTTCTGAGGGGTCAGGGCTGCCATGAGTTTCTTCTCCAGCCCAGAAGCTTTAGAGAATTCAGCTCTTCTCAAAAGCATCTATACTCTAGTCAGGCTGTGTTGATGGATCATTTTTTAAAGACTTAAATTATCTTAAAATACAAAAACTGTGTTGCCTCATCTATGTGAAAAGCCTGAGATAAAGAGATTTCAGGCTAACTCTTTCTCAGTAGCTTCCAAGACATGTGAACTAGACCAAGTTTCTTTCTTTGCCTCTTCAATACAGGCTTCATGTCTGTTTGCTTCTTCCCTTCACAACCCAAAGTGGTTTCCCTGTCTCGATGAGCTACACTATACCAGATTCAAAGCTGAAAAGAGCCTGCTACTTGGAAAATTAAAGCAACAATCTTGGCTTGGCATCACAAGAGGTCTTTCCAGCCTGAATTCCTTGAAATAAATGCTTTGCCCAACCACTGTAGTCAGGAGGGTAGGATATATTAAGTGGCTTGAGTCAGTTTTGGTTCTAGTTTACAAGGTAACAGTAGGTCCCATCTCACCTCAATAAAGGGAAATATGGAATATGGAGAAAGAAGGGGGAAAAAAAAGTTAGATTCCAAAGAAGCATCCAAGAACCATTCCATTTCACACTGCTGTAGTTATAACAAACACTCACTGTGTGCTTGGGATATGCCAAGAACTGTGCTCATTGCTGGGGTTGGGGGGAACTGGGAATAAAAAGTGGGAAATGTGCAAGATCGAAAGATGAACCAGATGTGATCACTGCCCCCAACAGACTCATACACTAAGGAGACCAGGATGCACATAATTTCCTTGAAAAATGATTTTAAAGGACATTGATAAACATGAGTCAAACAGCCACACTAAGGGGGACTGTACAACAGCTGGAGAGTGAACTTTGTTCCCTCCTTGTTTTACACCCAGGGTTTCCCCTATTTTCTTTGGTAAGTTACTGCTGCACAAAATAGTCTGGCCTCTTCAGAGAATAGGGGGAAAAGGAAAGCACATTCATTTTGAATTATTAAGGATTTTATGAAACTGGTGATTGTCATGGATAACAGCACTCATTAATTAAAATCATCATATGTGTTTTCTTTAAATTTAATTTAAGCAACTGTCATTCTTTTTCCAGCATTATGACTTGCCTGTCTCGCCTCTTGCTGATAGCATTTTTAAACAGTGACAAAATGACATTAAAAATTCAATCAAAATATCTATTTTTTATCACTATTTGATTAGAGTGATGAATTGACTGTGAAGAGAAGCCTTGTCCCTCAGTATGAGGAAAAGATTCTCCAACTTATCTTCACACAATTGCCAGCTTTGCTCTCCTAGTAAGGTTTGTTTCTTAAATCACAGCTGTGGTCATGGCATAAGTATGCAATTATGTTACGAAATGCTAAAACATACTTATCTTACAATAGTTTGTTAATATTTTAAGAATATTTTATGACACCAAAATTTAAGATTTAAGAATCTTAAAATCTTTATGACACCAATATTTAAGAATATTATATGACACCAAAATCATAAGCAACAAAAGCAGAACTAGACAAGCAGGATTATATCAAATTGAACAGCTTTTGCTCAGCAAAGGAAATATGCAACAGAACGCAAAAGAAACCTACACTACAAGAAAAACATTTGAAAAGCATCTCTTATAAGGGACTAATACCCACAATATACGATCTACTCTTATTTTTTTATATATTTTAAATTATCTTTATCGGTACATTATGAATACACATGATAATCGCATTCAACATTGAGAGTTTGTACCAGAATATGACATGACTTGATTCTCATTTTTTCCCTTTTCCCCTCGCCCTGCATTCCCCCGCCCCCTATATACACAATCTTTTTCTTTTTTCTTTATTATTACCACATTCATTTTCCCCTTGTTATTTACCCTTACGCTCTTTCCTTTAAATATTTTCTACTTTGCAATATCAACTATACGTACTACAACTCATTTATACAATCTACTCTTATAACCCGTTAATAATAAGGAGGAGAAACAGTATTTAGAAATGGACTGTATGTGCCATTTTTGGATAAAATGTAGTGCTTGACAACTTCCACTGAGAGAAGGAGAGTTTTCTGTGGCTTTGTGGTTTTTGTGGCTTGAACGCAGAAACGGCACTTTTAAAGATCAATGACAGGAAATCAGCTCAGGGAAGCTGGCTGACCCATGGCAGCCAGGAAGCAGAGAAAGAAGCGGGGAGCTGGAGATGAGAATGCATCTCTCCAACTCACACCCTCAGGGACCCACCTTCAGGCCAGACCCCATCCTTAAGAGAACATGCAGTTATGAGCCACTCAACGGATCAGTCCAGGAGCACAGCACCTCCACAAGCCAATCACTTTCCAAAAGCCCTAGCTCTGAATACATGAGACTTTTGGGAAATATTTTAGTCCTAAACTATATTGGATGAAAAGATATTCCCTATAACTAACCATCCAGAATGCAAATCAAAAACCATGATGAGATTAGCACCTGATACTGGACTACTACAAAAAGAGGGTGGTGGGTGACATAGTTCAGGGGCAGAATGACTGCCTGCGTCACGTAAGGCCTTGAGTCTAACCCTCAGCACCACAGACAAAAAGTAAGTGTTGAGGATATTGAAAAAATGGAACTCTTGTACTCTGCTTGTGGTCATATAAAATAGAGTCTCTTTATTTCACTTATGAGGACATCTTCAAGGTACAGGTCACAGATGTGTAAATATCATATCTTTTCTCTGGTATGAGAAAATGAAGGTGTAAATGAGTTGTAGTATGTACAGTTGATATTGTGAAGTAGAAAATATTTAAAAGGAAAGAGTATAAGGACAAATAATGAGGGGAAAACAAATTTGGTAATAATAAAAAAGAAAACAAAGATTGTGTATATAGGGGGTGGGGGTTGCAGGGCAGGGGGAAAAGGGAAAAAATGAGAATCAAGTCATGTCATATTCTAGTACAAACTCTCAATGTTGAATGCAATTATGATGTGTATTCATAATGTACCAATAAAGATAAAAAAATTTTTAAAAATGGAGCATCCATGGGAAAGAGTATGATAGTTGTCAAAATATTAACTTATGATCCAGCAAGTCCACTTTTTAGTATGTTTCTGAAAGTTAAAACCAAGTTTTTGAAGAGATATATGTGCCCCATGTTCACTGTCACGTTGTCCATCATAACCAAGATATGTAAACAACCTAAATGTCCAGTGATAAATAAATGGACACAGAAAATGTAGTGTATGCATGCAATAGAACATTAGCATTTGAAAAAGAGATGCGGCTGTATGTACCAACATGAATGGAACTGAAGAACACTGCCAGCAGAAGCCAGTCATAAAGATACTAGAGCGAGTGGTGGATCACAGAAGCAGAGTACAGCAGTGGTTGTGAGGAGTTGGCTGAACGGAAATGGGGATTGATGTGAAGTGCACATAAAGTTTCCATTAGCCTAGACAAATGAGTAAGTTCTGGGGAACTTACATTGCTGTACAACATGCTTACAGTTAGCAAGACTCAAAGCACACTTAAAGTTTTGTTAAGAGAGATTTCATATTGCATTCTCAACAACAACCACACACACACACACACACACACAAATAAAATAAAGATGGTCAATTAGCCAAATAAACAACTTACTGAGAACAGTTCTACCATAAGTCTTTTATTTTAACTCTTTTTAATGAAAATGTTGCATTTACACACAACAGAATACTACTCTGCCCTGAAGGAAAATAACTTGAGTCATTTATAGGGAAATGGATGCACCTGAGACTACAATGTTAAGTGAAACAAATCAGACACCCGAGTTTAAATAGTACATGGTTTCCCTTATTTAAGAAACTCAAATTAGAAATAAGGAGCAAAATAAAAGATAGATAATAAAAAATAGGGGAATAAATCTTTCACAAATGAGGAAGGGATTAAGAGATAAGGAGGGGAGAAGAAAAGGATGAGAAAAGAGGTCAAGATGTGTTTTGTATGCATACCAACCTCCAAACAAGGAATCCAAACAGTATTACTGCAAACAAATACTAATAAATAAGTAACCATTTTCTAAAAATAAAAATTTTGCATTTAGCAAATATTTTAAAGCCACCGTACATTTTAATGTAAATATTAATTATTGTTTTATAAATCAAAAGTAAGAGCAAATTGTAGAGTATCTGTAATAACAGGAAACCTGATGGAGGGTTCTCCCCTGCCTGCAAGAACCCAAGCCTCCCCTGAGTGTCACGGTTTGGGACTGAAGGAGACCTGCATACTAGCAAAGCCATTTCAATCCCTGAGAATTAGCAAGTACAAGAAGCCAGTGAAATCCTTGCAAAGAGCAGGAAAGCTACAAAAGATATGGAAAGCTTGGCACAAAAATATGGAAAGCTACATGCCAGCTGAGTGATGGGCATCTGGGCTGAAAACAAGTGGAGAAAATCTGGCTGAGGACCACTCGCAGACATCCAGGAAGGAGCGAGCTTGTGATGGAGGACTCTCTGCCTCCTGGGGCCTCCGGGGGGGCAGGGGTGGAGGGTGGGGGGTGGGAAGCACCTGCCACTGATGGGATACACTTTGCCTGGAAGCTGCTGGAAGCCAGTTCACCCTAGAGGCGGTTTTGCAGACCTGTGATGCTCTACAGGAGGGCTGCTGCTAGTGGAAGAAGCAGAGTAAAGACTTCCATTCAAATGCAGGGTCTTCTTTCACCCACTTAATTAACTTTGAAAGCACAGATTATACAATGACCCTTTCTTATCTCCCAATTGTTTTGTCTGAACTCAGAGTGAATAATGGTATGGCCACCTCATTTTCCTTCTCATTTATAGCAAAACTGGACGCTTCCCTGAAATGCGTTTGCAGTCCCCCACTACTCAAACACTCACGTTCATGTCACCTGAAGCGGGTGCCTTTCTTACCGTTCTCCTGCCCATTAAATCCACGTTCCTCAGTGATGCCTAAATTGAAGGTCACTAGAGAAGAGAATCTGTATTAGTCTACCTAATACAGTCATGTGTATGTAAATGTATGTAACAAGCACTTTTATTACATGAAACAGTGAGTTGTTTCTTCACAGTGTCTCTGGAGGACAGACTCTTTCTGAGGACTGACACTTTCCTTATTACAATTAACTTTAAAAAATCCCTGTTACTAATATCCCCTGTTTTGGAGGAAAAGAGTGAGTAATCCTTAAGAGACAAAAAGTACTACTCAGGGTCCCCTTCTGTGTGGAGGTGGTCCTGCTCACAAATCTCTGTGGGTTTCATTTCTTGTACGTGAAACACTGACAGCAATATTTTGGAAGATACATGCTTCCCTTGAGACTTTAGGAAGATACCTTTTTAACCTGAGCTGCCAATGCATATCTCTGCAGGTCAAAAATGTATGTATCTCTCTCTCTCTCTCTCTCTCTCTCTCTCTCTCTATGATATCTCTTTTTTAATTCTTTGATTTTACAAATGAGGGAATGAGATCCTTAGAGGTTAAATGGCCCACTCATGGGGACACAGCTAATTAGCAGAGTTGCAGCTATCGTTCATCAACCTTAAAAATGTCCTTTCCATACGCTGTCAAGTATAACCTATTACCCTTAAAGCTCTTTTCCTAAGAGCTGGGGCTTTCATCAATACTGTCTACCTTCCTTTATAATTAACTTTTGTTTTATCTCTCTTAATAGAGTCCATAAAGTAGAGGACAAATAGCAGTGAGTATTTTTAACCTATTACAGTTTCTATATGTTGTTAAAGTAACTTTAAAACAATGTAAATTATTAAACTAAAAAGCCATCATAGGGCCATCGCATAATAAAACCACCACTATTTTAATTTTATATCCCTTCCCAACCTCCTTTTCATCTATCAGCTATACTTTTTAGAGAGCTGAAGTATTCATCACATAATTTTTCTTCTCTTAACATTATCTTGTTCATTTTCTATTTTCTACAAAACTCTACCCCCAAAATATCTACAAAACAACATCATAATCAAGGTACAATAAAAAATATTAACTGTATTTCTCCACTACTTTGGTATATATAGGATATTTCCAGTTTTTTGCCACAGATAAAGGCACAGCAATTTTCAAACAGGAAGCCAAGCCCCTTTCAAACATCCAACACTCAGTAAAAAAAAACCTCATTCACCTTTTGTGAGGTGAACGTGACAACCACTACACTACAGAAACTGGCTCTAATTTACCTTTTGTGAAAAAAACATGTAAATATTGCACATTGATTTGACATATACATGCTTTGCCATGATAGGGCTGGGACAAAAGTGAACTTCTTTTGGCAAAATGTATATAGTTTTCTTGGATATTAAGACGTATTTATTATAAATATCATGGGTAGGGGGCAGGGGATTTAGCTCAGTGGTTCCAGTGCCTGTCTTGCAAGTGCAAGGACCCGGGTTCGATTCCCGGTAACCACATACCATACTGGGCGTGGAAACTCACACCCAGCAGCAATCAGTACCGCATACCACAGTGCCAGGCGGCATGGTGGCTCACGCCTGTAATCCCAGCACTCAGGAGGCAGAGGCAGGAGGATTGCTGTGATGTGAGTTTGAGGCTGAGCTCAGGGCCAGCCTGAACTACAAAGTGAGACCCTGTCTCAAATAAATAAATAAATAAATAATAAAAAATAAAATAAATATCATGGGTAAATTTTTTTTGTATTCAATTGGAAGCAAGACAGGAAGTTATAAATCATTCTGTTGTACACCTAGTTTGGCCAAATATCTAAAACACCTCACTGAAACTTTACAGAGACTCTAAAGAGCTATGACTCCATTTGTATATTTACAGAAGCAGAATCAGAGATTCAGAGAGGTTCAGCAGCTGCCGAGGCCCAGGGCTGGTTAACTGACATTTTCTTTGCTGTTTAACTTCTCAGAGAGGATTCCACACAGAGGCTTAGTAGCAGTGCAGAAACATATCTCTCGGTTGTTGCTCTTGAAAATCTTTATTAAGACATACATAATAGGAGGAAACGTGTCACTAGGTGACTTCATTATTGTGTGACTACTGCAGAGTATATTTACACAGCCCTACACGGTATATCTTATTACCACCTAAACTGGCAAACGTTGTAGAAGCTGAGTACCACACTGCAACCCAAAACCCACTTATTTATCTCAAGGTGCCAACACTGAAAATAAACATTAACACTGAACTTTTCCCTTAGAAAAAACAACTCTATAACTAACATATTTTGTCTTAAAAACAGAATAACATGCATGATATAGTTTCATTGCCACTGGTTTGGCCTATTGCTCCTAGGACCATAATGAACAAAACAGCACGTGACTAAATCAAATACAAAAGAAAACACTGCTACCAACAGATGTGGGAAACACAGAATGTATCAGACGGACACCAACTTAACTGTGCGCAATGTTTCCTAGTAAATCTTTTGGAACATTAGAAGCACAATATAATAAATATATAAGCCAGTGTTCATGTTATATTTTTAGTCAGTGACAGAAGCTGTGAGTGAACATTAACAAGTAGCAGGTACTGTATATAATCCGACATGCTGTATTTTTATACTGCTGATCACACGGCAGGTTTGTTTATAGCAGTGTCACCACAACAGGTGAGCAGTGCACTGCACTATAACATGATGGCTGTAGTGCCTTATTTATTAGGAATCTTTCATCTCCATGTGAGCCTAAGAGGCCGCTATCAAACGCATGGTCCATTACTGACTGAAACGCTGGGTGGTAGATGGCCTTGCGCTCATCATCTAGAAACAAAATCCCTTATTCTTTAGCTGTCAGTCCTCACAATACTCTCTCTGCATAAACTTAAGCAGTAATTAATCCACTGCCCTTTTAGATTTTCCTATTTTGATTTTTAGATAAATAAACTCATGTAATATGTCAACTGTTGGTCTGGCTTCTCTAACTTAGCCTACTGTGTTAAAGACCCATCTAAATTAGGGTATGCATTACTACCTCATAGGATCACATGTCATGCCATTATAGGTATGGTGGTTAGTCCTGTTTCTCCCCACAGTGCTAGTGATGGAGCCCAAGGTCTTGCCCATGAAAGGCCATCAGTCTACCATTGAGCTACATTCTCAGCCAATGTGTTATGGTTAATTTGCTCTGATCAGGTTGGGAAAAGGGGCTACCTAGGTAACTATTGACACATACCGTGACCACATCTGTGACAGTGTTTCCAGGAGAGATTAACATTTGAATTAGCAGACTAAGTGGAAATCATCACTCTTCCTGTCACCCAACCCCTGGGGGCCTAGCTTCTTCTGAGAAGTGGTGAATCTGCTCTCTGCTTGAGTTCGAGTTTGGAGACACACCTTCTCTTGCTGCACATATTAGTGTGCTTGGTTCTTGGGCTTTTGGACTCAGACTGAACTACATCTCTGTCTTTCCTTCCCCACCTTACAAATAGCAGGCAGAGGGACCTCAGGTCTCTGCAGTAAACCTCATTGGTATCTGTATCTATATTTCCATGTATCTATCCTATCATTTCTGTTTCTCCAGTAATGAATGTGGATTTATCATATTTTCTTTACTCCCTGCTTCATTTGTGGACATTTCAGTCCTTCCCATCCTTGTTTACTTTAAGTAATGCTATGATAAATATTCAAATACAAGTTTTTGTCTGGATATATGTTTCCACTCTATGCAAAGGAATGGAATTGTTGGGTCATGTGATGACTATGTTTAATCATTTACGGAACTATTTCCCAAAGTAGCTGCACCATGTACATTTCTAACAGTAATGTATAATAGATTTGATTTTTCTATGTCCTGGTTATTTTTATCCATCTATTTTATTCTTCCC